>JAZHYW010019666.1:0-137179 GCA_037355805.1 Ixodes ricinus | reverse complement strand
ATTGCCGATGGCGAATAGAGGTTTACTTTTGGTAGCTAATGACACCGAAATTTACAAAACGAATCTGTTCAAACAAATAAATATTTGTTCACACAGGTCCGTGAAGTGGTGCCTAGCTCTAGAATTCGGCCAAACCTTCCGAGGTATTTCTCCTCCTGCGCCCTTTAATTTTATTTGGCCAATTTTACGGAAGACAAAATGCGAGATTTAATTTGACGGGCCTGTCACGTATATCATATCTCGAGTACTAAGCAAATGTTCTTATAAAATAATTTATTTCCTAGAGCCAATATCGCGAAATGCTGCTTATGAGTACTTTAGCTGGGTTGATAATTTAAGGAATTTCCTACTCGGTCTGTCAAAACATGCTCGAGTACTGAATTAAAAGAAAATAGAGGCCGAGACGATACTGCTTGTTTATATCAATTATCTGCGCCATTACACGATACGTTTTTAGTCTGCGAAGTTCACTAAAGGTTGGGTGCCCACGAAAACCAAACAGTGAGTAGTAAACTCGCGAGTTCATCGTTTCTGGCCGATTCAGCACATTGCTAACGAAGCTGTCGATATGCTTCTTTATATTCACGTATTAGTCTCTTCATTAGGTTGTTTTTCTGGAAACTGGTGTCATCGGGTACGGCCGTAGACGATGGTAACCTTTTCTGTGCACCAGTCAGGAGTTTCGCAACCGACCATAATCAGATACATCAAAGGCATTGGTAAAAAAGCCCGCAATGTAGGCTAAAATACACCTCGTATTCCTCAAAGTAGCTCAATACCACTGTTTTATTGGTTGTGTGATACAAGGAAAATAATCGTATCACAAAATTAAGCAAGCACAACGTAAAACAACAACATAGCCGCGTTCCCATTGAAACCGAAACCAACCAAATTGAAGCAACCTAATGGCGCCGAGTGCGTCAGCGCCTTCTATCCACCGGTGAGGCAACTACTAAAATGAAAGGTCTATACTCCCAGGTAGCAGAGGTCTTCGAGCCAAAGTTTTGTTGTTGTTGTTGTTGTCGTTGTTGGGAATTTAGGGCTTTCAAAAAGCCCGAGGCAACCAAGGTAGCGCTAAACTTGACCTTCTTTGGCCAACGTCTGGGTAAACGTGGATTTAATTCGCCAAACAAGTTCCAGAGTTGGGCTTCACTTGTGGTTGTTCAGTTTTTAATGTGGCAATTGCTTTGGGCCCAAATTTCCAAACAAGTGCCAGACTGAGGCTCCACTGCTGGTTCTTCGGTTCATAGGCTTCATTTTTTGGCTCAAGTCTGGCACTTTAAAAATTATGTTATGAGCTAAAAAAAATATATACATAGAAAAGCTTCTTCCCCTTCCCCCTTTCCCCCAGAAAAAAAGATTTTGGAAGTCACTGTCGCCTTGGAGCAAAACATTATTAATTAGGGCCCTTAGGATTGCCAAACTTGTGCCAATTTATGCGTTTCTCTGGCGTGCTACCTGGGGCTATCTCCTTTGCGTTCCATGCTCGTCTTTGCCGTTCGGATATTAATAAAGCAGTCTCTTGTATAATGCATTTCAGATGTGCCTGAGACTTCGCGCGTGTGTGTGCAGTACTTTTTCTTGCTTCATTCTCAGAGTTCGTCGTAATTCTATATTATTGTTACAATTGACAAAATTCAAACCGGGACGCAGCCGGTCGGAAGCAATGACCATTCTTCGATGCCTCATAGCAGTGTCTGTCGTCTATTGACAGAGATGAACCGATTGTGCGGGAGCGCAGACCACGAATGCGAAGATCGATATTAATTTCATCCATGAGTGACCAAAAGATGTATCCATTGAAAACGCTAATTCGCGTCTCGCATGCGGCGTATCGTGCTGATGAACTGATATCATTTCCATGTTATTTGCCTATTTCTGTCTTATATTTATCCAACTTCAAAAGCTTGTTCCTCGGAAGCAGTCCTATATTTTTAAAATTCGCCTGTATTATTAGTTTTTCGCCTGCCACACCAAAGAGCGACCGCAAAGGCTCAATAAACAAAAATTAACAGACTCTAATGTTATCTCTAAGATGGCTTGAAGGCGAAAGCCCATGCGCCGATGCATTAAAGACAGACAAATTATTTGCTTTATTTCACGTTCTCTTTCTTCACATAGCCACTTTAATTAGCCAGCTTAATTAGCTGAGCCCTCCCTCTTAATGTGCTGAGTCATCCTTCTCAATGTGCTGAGTCATCATTAATTCGCTTAGTCATCTGCTTAGGTCGCTTTAATTCCTCTTAATTCAGTTTATTTTCTTTTAATTCACTTTAATTTCTCTCAATTAGCTAGCTTTGTTGTCCCTCTTAATCAGATTTGATTACTCCAACTTCTCTTTAATTCCACCTAATTAACTTTGAGCTTCCTAATTCACTATGATTCCTCTTAATTCGCTTTATAGTCCTTCTTGATTCCCATTGATTACTCTTACTTCGTTTTAATTACTCTTAATTTACTTTAATTCCTATTAATTCGCTTTTCATCCTTCTTAATTTCATTGCCTCTAGTTTGCCTGAGTGGTTACGTAAACGTTTTGGTACCTTTCGTGTCGCCGACATGTTTTCGCTCAAGGAATTTGAAGGCCGACTGAACGATAAGACATATAAGACTGTCGCCTTAATAAACGTTGGTTCCATCCATCACTTAGGCTCGAGCGGGGTGTAAAATGTATTCAGGAAATTTCGAAACTTTAGCTGGCTTCCAGTTAAATTTCAGTTGAAGGCCACTGACACCGCAAGAAAAACCACGGAGATTATAATTTTTTTTTAAAGTGACTTCTTAAGGTTGTATCCAATTATCTCCTTCTACTTACTTTTATTGTTGATACAAAATAAAAAAAACTTATAGTTTTATTTTTGGCATTGAGACATCAAGTGAAATCCTTAAGTTGCCAAAACAATCGGTCCGATGAGCGTTTTAATTTGATCACCGAACCCCATTCTCTTAAATGCAGAATCGGAATATTCCAATTTGGCTTCTTTCTTCTTCTTTACAAAACAGGGAATAGATTAAAGAATCCCTCATATTGCCAAACGCTAAACACTTAACGCTAAACGCTAAACGCTGAAGAAAGAACGCGGAACGCGGAACGCAGTAGAATCCAAAATGGCAATAATATGTCCTGCTGTTGTAATGATGAAGTCAAGTGAACGGAGTAAGAGGAATCAAAAACTGAAGGTCGGTTATTTTTGGCGCCCCTGCACGGCTGCTGCAAAGCGTCTACACGAAGGACGCGCTCATTTTGGCGATGTCGTCTGCCTCGTGGCAGCGCGCCTCTCACATGGCTGGAGTGCAGAGCTTAGTCGATCATTTGAGACGTCATTAGCCGAAACCGGAATCTTAACTCGGTTATTGAACTCACCGCCCTAAAGCCTCTTTTGAAAAGAAGCCGTACTCGACATCTTAATGGCTTCGCCCCGCTTTCGTGCGTTTTTACACCTACGTGCGTCACCGTTCCTTTGTTCAGCCTTAAGTGATCTTGGCGGAACGTTAAAAAAAAAAAAAGTTCTCCACTTTATTGGTTTCTCTATCTCATCGATTCCATGCAGATTAAAGAGGCCCTTTAGATGAATTTCCTATATTTGAATTCAGCAATCGGTCACGGCTACGTTGAGAGACGATTCATTTTAAGCTCGGATAGACTTTGAACCTTCAGGGATTCGACGTCCTCTCTGGTATTATTATCAATAGGTGTCGGGTATAAAAGCCTATTGATTCGAACATCAGATGTAAGTTGGCGCAGTTCGGAGTGTGGGTCGAAATTAAAAGAAAGAGGCAGGAAAAAGAAGATAAGAAAGAGGATTGCGTGCGTGGACGCCAACTGCATGCAATCTCATCCTTTCAGACACGCTATGCCTACAGTCACGGCGTAGAGTTTGAAACGCAGCAGGCAGCGCAACCGGAATGAGCAAACGAGCAAAAGTACCGAATTACTTTTTAATTTACTTTTATATGTTTTTTTAATGGTAAAAGAAAGTACAGAGGTTTTGATCTGTTGGCGAAATTGTGCTAGCCAAATATGAATCGGCTTGTGTTTTTCGCACAAATGCTTTGATAGCTGGTTCTGCTTCTGCGTGCCTAATTGCTTTGTACCTTCTTGTTTGTTTGGTGAATGATGTACTGCGAATGTGTCATTTCTACTTCGAGGTTTAGCACTCTCTGAGCTTGATTTTGTTGATTTTGCAGACAGTGTTTGCTTGTTTAGAGTGTACTGTAATGTTTATATAAAAAGTACTTGAAGTAAAGTACAAAGTGAACTGAGAGGTTATGTACTTCAAGTAAAGTAGTAAGTACACCGGGTGCAATGTACTTGAAGTAACGTATATGAATACAATATATTTCAAGGTAAAGTACAAGCACTTTTAACGCAGTCTTTCATGATGCCCTTTCATTCCCTATACAGTGTTTTTTAGCTGGTATGCATTGCTCCAGGGGTAATCGGAGGTGCATCAGTTTTTAACGGAAATGGCAGCAAATACTGTATAAGGTCAAGTCGCCGCAGAGGAGTTGTTTTACTCTCGCTGACGAGCTATTTGACACAATCAACTTATAAGGCACTTATTTCCGTCGGTCTTACAGCCGCCATTATTTCACTCAGAGAAATGACCAGATGACGTCTCGAAGGAGCGCGTTTTCACACGACGATACCGTCATTTTTTGTTTTCAAATTCGAAGAATGTATATTGAAGTCGGGAGTGTTACTTTCCTCGGAAAATACGAGTACATGTTCAGAGAATTGACTTCAAGTAAATTACAATTTTCTAAAGGGTAGTACTTTAAGTACTTGATAATGTGGATGCTTGCGCAAGTTGGTAACTCATGCTTGGATGGATGCTTGGATGCTTGGGCAAGTTGGTAACTCATGCTTGGATGTGAGTGTGACTGTTCATCCGCGCTGTTCCATCCAAACTTTAAGTACCATGTACATAGAGTACTTCCCATTACTGCTTGTTTAATATTTTTTATATAAAAACGTTGGGGGAATTACTACAGGTTTCTCGAACGATCCTTAAATCTTTGAGGGTCTGCATATTCTTAGTTTTGGAAGAAAAGGCAACACAAAAAGGTAATCTTTGCGTTGCCCTTTCGCACGTGATTCTTCGAGTACAGCACAAACTACGGGAGCACCAGAGGAGTTTCAGAGAAGGTGCTACATTTTGGCGCTCTCCTTTGAGTGAGGATGCAGTGTGTGCACCTCCTGTAGTGGGCGAGAGTTTCTACGTCGGGGACAAGCGGGGACCAGCCATTTTTTCACATGGGTCAAGTTTTCTTGAGCTTCGGGACACAGAGAAATGCCAGTCATCGGTGCAAATCCCGCAGTAACTCGGCCTCTCTTGCATCGTGTCTGATCGCTCGCCGCGCCTTGAAGCAGTGTTGCTGCAATGCGGGGAGGGGGGGGGGCTTGTAAAAAGTTTGGGAGGGGTTTCGGACTCTCCAAACCATTCTACACATTTCCTACGCCACATGCTTACCCCTCTTTGCAAATATCAGCTGATCTTCCAACATCTTCTCTCCTTTGTGCAGGAATGTTTTTTGATAGGCAAAACAATCAGTAAAATTCGAAAGTAATTTGTAACTTGAGTAGAAGTTATTAAAAAAGTAATTAAAGTAAATTACTAATTACAGAACTAAAAATGTAATTGAAAGTTCCTAAACTACTCAGAAAAGTAGTTAAATTACAGTAACTTGAGTAGAGTAGTTGAACTACGTACAATTCTGCTTAAAAGTAGAACGAAGAGGGGACGAGATTCGCTTACCACTTCACGGAAAGATGCCTTCGGTTCCGTGCATAGAGTTATTACAATAAACGCTAGAGGCTCAGCTGGCGCTAGTGTCTACGGGACTTCCGGTTGCAAATTGAAGCAGACAGCATGCAGTCTACTTTTCCAGTCTTCCTGTGTATTCCTATGGGAAAACGCGCTTGAATTTTGTCTCTTCGCCGGAAAATAACATGAATAACTTTTGTCATTTCGGTTGTACCGAATAGTATGTACCTTTATTAATATTGTGAAAGTGTAATGGCTTTAGTTACAGCATCTTTTCTTTACCGCTGAACGATGTTAAACTTCGCTATATTTCAGGCCCAAACCTCTGTTCCATGGCAGGTATGTAGAAACGAGCGACGATTCTAAGCAAAATAACGATCGAAAGGAATGTAGAGTATGTTCAAAGTTCGCCAGTATTCCGTTGGTGCTTATATATTGCTAACATGCCCGTCCTGTCACTATATGAAAATGACCCCGTCGTGTATCTTTACGAGTGGTTAAAAAAAAACAAACGTTCGAAACGTAAAGAATAAAGTACGTGGGCTACGAAAGGTGTGTTTTCTTATTATTTTCTATGTCGGGCAGTTTTTATCGGGCACCTGTTCTCTGGCTTCTCTCTATTTGCGAAGATTTGGAGCGTGCGGGTGATGATTTGAACCCAGAACAAGCATCTTTGCACATATTCATGAGCAGAAAGAATAAAGCAGTACTTATTTATTGAAAATCGAACTATATTACGTGACTTTCAATTTATTTTGATCGTCTGCAAGCACAAGGAGTTACTTATCCAGTGTTACTGCGTAGTTCTTGCCGTCTCTCTCGGTTTTCCACATGTCCTTCGTTCGTTTGGCACGTATATCCCCCATACTGGAAAGCGCCGACGCCGTGTTCGCGCTAACAGTGTCCGACAGTGCACATAAATACATGTACGAAGCGGTTTTAGCACCGTTTTTCATGCCACGATTTTAAAATAAAAACGCCGTAACTGACCAATTATTTCATCTGCGTGACTGGGAAATGTTCCAATGTGCCTAGTACGTACGAATTATTCGTGATATTTGCTCTTATAATCGAGCGCAGAGAGGAAATTCACTCGCTTTTTTCCATAGAAATGCATTACCGGAAGTCAATTTTTGACTGCTTGCTGTCTGCTTCAATTTGCAACAGCATCACTAGCGCCAGTTGAACCTCTAGCGTACATTATAATAGCTTTATGGGTGATACCGGTGGTCTTGTGGTATAAGCGTTTTCGTTGGAAATACGGCGGTCGCCTACGTCATCGTAACGTAAAATCATACCAGCTACACCGAATCATATCGGCAAGCAAACTGGCTGCCAGTGGAGTCAGACGCGGAGCCATTGCAGTGCCAGTATGCCCAGTTATGCAGAACGCCTAACCAATCTAGCTGCATTCATAATAACAGGAAATTATTTTGGTGTCACACCAGAACTGTACAAGCAGCAGATATGTTTCTTCTACTTTTTTCCACTAGGGTACTCTTGGACATCAAGAATTAAGCTGTTTAAGATCGGAAAGCAGCATTTAAGTTCTTAAACTTTAGGAGGTGTGGAACTGTAAATACCGTCATTTTTCGGTAACACATCTTGCATGTAGCAGTTCCTGTGGACCTCACGCAAGCACTTTGAATAAGCGAGAAAATTAAGGTCGGAAGTGCTCATTCTCAGAACGCAACAGGCATGCTAACCGTATTGCGTGCGCACGCAACATTGGGCAGTTTGCGTTGCGGGTCTGGCAGGAATTGCGACCATTTGCGGGAAGTTATCGACAGAGCCTTATTCCAGCGAGTGCACCGGTTTTAGCGGCGACCACAGCAGGCAGCACTAGACCAGGTGTTTTTTTGAGTTAGCTTCGTTATCACCTGTACTTTGGACCTCATACGTAAGGTGGAGCTTGCTAATTTTTTGCCGGGGCCCACCACAGACGAGGCAGACGGCCGTACAGCTGCAGGAAGGCTAAGTAAACACGTTCGCTGTCCGCGCAGAGCGTCATAGTTCCGTTTCGCTCATCCCGCATTTTGTCGCCGACGACCGGACTACTTTTCAAGAGACCGTCGAAAAAATCGCGCTGTACTGGACCTCAGTAGGTTATAGTGTTCTTCCTACGATTGCGATAGAAGATGAAGAATCGCACTTGATGACTGACGGAGTCATCGTCGATTTATTTCGCTAAGCACTCGCACTTTGTACTCGTGCACGCGAGGGTGTACGTAGTATCCTTGATATAAACCTCAAAAAGGTACTGTTGACCGGGCAGCTGTCGTTTGACTTAGTTTCGACCGAAATCTTGGGTGTCGTTAAGTTTTTAGTAATTTCGGGATCTTGATAGATCTGGAACCACGTGAAATTAAAGCAGCAAGAACATGCCGCGGGTCCACTTGGCAACGTTCACAAAACGGACAACTAAAATCGGACTGAGGTTTTCTTGCGGCGTACGCCATAGACTTCGGCATATCGCCTTGAGCATGGGTCATGCTTAAGCGATTGCATTTCTGCCAATGGGCCTTTATTCGAAGGCCTAAATTTTGATATTGTTTTAGCTTTTCCTGCTTCAAGGATTGTGACACATTCACACAAACTTTGGACTAATGTTTTAATGTTCTGAAAGTATATTAAAACAGGTGGGCATGTGGATTTGGACATGTGTAGATAACTTGGTCAACGATGCGGCGGGCGTGCGGGGTGCGATCGCGGTGCAAGGCATGTAACACGAGGCGCGTGAAAAAGAACAGGGAGCTCACCAGGTCGTCCGTCGAACACCAGGTTTTGAGAATTAACACCAGGCTCGAGAATTGACTGGATAGTTGAACACCAAACTCGAGGATTGACGAGAAGGACTCGGATTCTTTCTCCGGACAAGCGGTGAGCGAGAATTCAACATTTGGCGTCACAACGTGGGGCTGACCGCTTGTCTGGGCTTGGCTTGATCGAGGTCCCTGCTGTCGAGCTGGACCTGGCGGCCGTGTGGAAGACATCTTGTGAAAGGGAGATAGGACATCAACTTGGGCGGTTGAGCTTGGTCCAGGTGCCGCGGAAGTTGGTTTCTGCGACTGGAAGGCTTTGAGGAGCGTTCTCTGCCTGGAGCTCAGCTTCCGGTACTCGATGGGGCAGGCCTGGGAGACGTTCGCACCCTCAGAGAGAGTGAGCACCACTACTTCTTTCCTTTCGCAGGCCAAACTCTTCAGTGGCCTCGGCAAAGGTCGGCTATTGCCGTTGCAGGTATGCTGTCTCCCATGATCGTCAAGAGCCTTACGTTTCGGGACAAGATATTATCAAGATTGTGGACTATGAAAGCTGAGAGGGATTTGTTGTCGGCAGCGTTTATAAAAAAATAGGTAAAAACATGGTTTACGGGAAGGTGCCTAGAGCGACGAATAAAATTATTTTTGTCAACCAAGTACTCATACTAAAGTACTAATGTGAAAAAGGTAGCTACGACGGAAAAGCATCTAACCAGCCAAGCACACACCCACAATAAGGATCGGACGCGCCGTAAAGTTTCAGAATGTCATTGGCCAATATCAGCCACATCAGCGATAAAAACAAGTTGCACGTTTATTTTCTAGAGTTGTTCGTGGTTCGCCCACTGGGCATTAATATGACCAAGTACGGATGCTGTGGCATAGCGCGTTGCGCATTACCACCTGAAGTCGTGAGGCAACAGAAACGCCCCAGCGGTAGCTGATCCGACCATGGTTACGCATTATTTTTTTAAACAAAATAATGCAACATGTCTATGTATGAATTAGTCATTCGTGGTCATCAAGGGCCCAATCGGGTAAAATTTAAAGCCAAATCGAGAATGGTTATTTTTTTTTTAATTTCCGCACGAAAATAGCTAAATTTGGATTTTTCGGTTTTGACGAACTTTTTCAGGGCAATGCCGAAAACACTTTCAACGGTAGAACGCTAAAATTAATTTGTTAGAAGTTCATAAAGCATGAAACACCTAAACACAAAAAGTTTCGGCTGCAGATATAAAAATGTTAAAGAAACTTAAAAATTCAGCCGAAAAATGCCTCGTTGTGTAAGATTTGCTCCAGAAGCCAAGTGTGGCATTTTTATTTCGCTTGAAATATATCCTCATATAAAGTTAACTTTAACTAATTCTGGCAGAAACGTATGCGTGGATTAAACGTAAAACCTTTGACGGCGTATGAAAGCACTGGTATTCTTTATTCCTCCGGCCTTCAAAGTTGCGTCATCGCAGCGTTGAGAAAGCCACGTTTTTCAACCTTCTCTCGAGTGCGATTTTCTCACCCGAATACAAGAGAAGAATCTTGCAAAAAGTAAGGTTTGTCGCGCGTACAGTTGGGGTTTCAGCTACACTCATACTAAAAAATGTGCAACAGAAAGCAAAAAAAAAATAGGCATGACCCCAGCTCACCATGACGGTCTCATATCTGAACACGCCCTACAGGTACTCGTGAAATTCAGATAATAACTTCCGATCAGAAGTTGACTGGCGAGATCGAAACTGTTCGTTACCAACGTTCATTTCACGTCCGCGTGTTCCAGTTTACAAGTCGAAATGTTCATTTTACAAATCGGTATACGCCAAGAACGTAGTTATTAGTTAAAGATTCTTTTCGTTGTGCGAAGAGTCAAAGCTGCCCTTTGAACAAGAAAAGAGAATTCACGAGTTTAGGGTGTCCCGGGTTTCGGCACCAATTAACGAGGAACTAAAGACTACGGAGGCATAAGCTTAGACGAGGTGGGTCTGCGTGACCTTCTTTTTATCATTCGTACTTTGACTGCCGTCCCGTGCTCCCCCTAACTCTTCTTAATCTTTTCGTTGCAACAGGCCCTTCAGCGCGGGCGAGCAATGCCAAATGAGATTTGTTTTGAAGAGTAGCAGAAGAATAGCCTCTTGCCTCAATTTATTCTGCGCAAGGCGCTACTACTTTTTTTTTTTAAAATCTCATGACACGCCTCTGAATAGGCGAATCAATTCAACAGCCAAAAGCACCCGCAGGGGCCAAGAAAGCCTTCTATGCGCATGCCGCTATTGTTTCGGGATCACAAAATGACGAAGTATCAGGAGGTGCAACGCTTCTATCAAGATGACAACATCTTTTCACAGGTTTCCTTGAAAGGTGCGTTACTTGTGCTTTTGTCAATCATAAGAAAAGCATGAAAGAAAATAATAATATATCCTCACCTTGGATAATGAGAGATAGTCTCGTGTTTCTGTCTGAAGTGTAAGCTGGATTTACATGCAGAGAGAAAATGTTTGCTTATAAAATGACGACTCTTCGGCGACTGCTTAAAACAGGATATTTGATAGTACATTGCCGTTTTCAGGACTGGTGTTCACTGAATGTATGTTTTGGAGTAAACTTTATTTACACCCCACCAATTAAAATAAGTTCCCTTACTTCCAAAAAACATGTCAATCATTTGAAAGAATCGCTAATGTAGTTGAGAAGCGAAAGTATATGCTACAAGACAATTTTTAAATTGTGGGTTCGGTGACATGAAACTTGCTTAGGGGTTATTCTTGGCGCGTGAGAAAGAGCGTTTAATCGTAGCCAGATTGCAATATTGATCATTACGGTTGGGGTTTTGTTAATACAAATATCTTGTCTTTATGTATGTAATAGTTTTCAAGATGCCTGTGAAGGTTTTGTGGTAAAATGTATTTCTGTACCGTCAAATATTCCGCTTTGCTTAGGTGATGTATGGAGAAATACAAGTCGTCGATGATAGACAATCGCTTCGTGTATGCGGTCGTCTAATACATAGAAAATCTAAAGGAATGAATTTAAGCTTAAAAGGTACGGGTGTTCACTTTAAGTGCTCTTTCTCCAATTATAACAAAACTGTCCTGTGGAGATATTGGGTATGAATATAAACTCACTGATAATATGTCTTGTTTCTGTTTATTATTCGTTGCCTCTCTGGTTGGCGCAAAGACGCCATTACCCCACATGCAACTCCATGTTTCAAATATATAAAATTTACATTGGCGAGACTTAAGAGGGTAACCACAAAGAAAAAAGGGTGTCTTTTTAGAAGTTTAATTGGGACAAGCATGTCACAAAACAAATCCTCCGCGAAAAACTTTTACGTTTTCTCAGCAATATTTGCGCCGCAGGATTTAATTTGGATTTGTGTCACAAACTCTCCACATTTGGAACTCCTGCTCTTTCCGACCCGCTGGAGAGAGAAGTACGCCCCGCCCCTCGACTCTTAGATTTGCTCTTGGATTGAGCTTGGCTGCGGAGTTGAAGCGGCGTGCGCAGCCCTTTCAATTCCGGTGTCTTGTCAAAGATATGCCAGATCAAGGGGGAGGTTGAGGGGAAGAGTACCCTCGCTTCCCATGCAACCTCCTCAGAGATTTACGGCGCTCACTTACTGGCCCCCACATGAGAAACTCCTTACGAGTGTTGCTGCATCAGCAGGTCACCTTTGGGGTTAGAGCTGTCGAAGAAAATCTGGCCACGGCTCAACGCCCATGTACACTGGAAGCTGTAAGCCTGTTTGCTCACGATTTGTCTTTGTTTGGTCGGAAGAAAATCTGGGAACATCGCACGTTCAACATGGCGCCGGTATTGTTTTTGGTTTTGACGGGATGCGAGAAGCTCCGCGGCTTGCGAGGCACATGTAGCGAAGACGTGACCTGAAAAGTGCCGCTGTCATGTTCCCGGAAGACGGAAAGTATCATTCGTAATCCGTCGTCGTGTGCTACACGAAAGCGAAGGGGTAGTAACAGGGATCCACAAATTGCGCAACCACAAGCCAAGGCTCTGACAGCACTGCATTGACTTCGGCGATGCGACAAGAAGCTTCGAAACGTTCGTGGTGCGGTGCTTAAAAGAAGAAACCCACGCTAGCACAGGAGCGCAAATTGGTTGTTTGTGGGGATGAGGTTCAACAAGTTCGGTCCCGCATCATCGTCAGCTGATCCCGGTCCAGCTGGTCCGGAGGACGCAGCGAGCGTATTTAAAAGTGAATCTTCCTTCGTTCCGTTTCAAAGTGTGGAAGATTCCCGACGCATACCGCGAGTAAAGGCTGCGGGCGTTTTCGACACAATTACGACGCTTTAACTGAACAATGGACTCCGGATTGTCGTCCTATATCTGCCATCTTTATGCTTCGTATTGTTGGACTGTGTTTGCACAGCCGCATGTTTGCACGACCACCGCTCGAGTAGATGATTCGGTCACTCCAAACGACCGGTTATACAGAATTTCAGGGAAACTTAAGTTTCCACCGATATTTTCCTGTAAATCTCAGTACGAGTGTGTTGCGCGCATCACGCGGTGTGAATAAATTTGGGCAAGATTTCCTACCTGCCCACAGATGCATGAACTGAGACCATTTTTAAGTAGTGAACATAGTGCTTTTTCTTTATTATGGGAAGAGGCGCTGGTGCATTTATTGTGGTACAATCACTTGAGAGTTCAGAAATTAAGTAGAGCGAGCAAGCTTTCCCGAATTTGTCTCTTTTCTCTCTGGCACTGCCTTTAGTTTCAAGTGCAGTTTTAGTAGACATACCTACTAGCATGTGCAAACTGTTCTAAAGCAGGTAAAAGACTGGTAGGTCAGGACAGTGCGGACCCCGTGTTTCGCACTTTCCGCAAGGTGACTGGGGAAGTGCTTCGCAATTAATGCGGAATGTGCAAACGATTTTGTTATGCTTGTCGTTTGCGTCTCTCCAGCAAAACGAATAAGATGATATAGGAAAGCGCAATCACAAGCCAAGATTTACGATAACGGTAGTGGGTTTGAACTGTTATCGGCGGTAGGAGAGAATTCCATTCGTCGTGAAGAGGTTGACACTTTACTCTAAGAAAAAAATGGTGTAGTCGGGTGCACCGGGCGCACAAACACCCTTTTCCTGAAAGATGCACCCTGCGTTACCCAGCCAGTGTACTTGTTCGCAGACAATAGAGCATCCTCCTCTCCCTAAAAACCTCTAGGTGTATCAGTGCACCCACGCTAGCCACGGGCCCCGATCAGCTTGTGCTTGGATTCCCTTTTGGGGGTCACTTTTGGGTTGGGCAGTTTCTTAGAAAGTATGGAGCTATCCTTTACCCTCGGTATTGACAGCTAGAGTAGGCGCTATGCTTGTTTTAGGTAGGCCGGGTCTCTGGATAGGATCAGTGACTACAGTCTCCAAGCTAGAGATAAGGCAGAGCGCGGCACCTGCCTGAAGGCTGAGCCACGGGTAGCATGCACTGCACTATTAACTTTTGGTCGAACTCTCAAAAGGATATAATTGACTAAGCCTCCTCGTTGTGTTCAATTTGGGTTGCCCCTGAAGATAAGCCTTTGCGAGGGCGCCCTTCTTTTGACGCTGAAGGAGCTGCTACTTTCTTTTTCTTTCTGCTCCCTAAGCTGAAAGCATGGAAGAAGGTGCGCAGTTGCGGGACCAATGAACCGGAGGCTTTTTCATTCCTCGACTCCAGCTCTGTCTGGGCGCGGGTGACGGCAGGAGCGTGATCATGTGCTAAAAGTTTCACGGATGACGTAGTAGCTTTTCCGCACCTCGGAATGTCTCCTTCTTGGCCTCGTTTCTTGTGTGCTGTGATGCGACCAGCGGGGCTGCCGTAGATTTCGTCCGCGTCAACGTATTCGGTGTACCAAGATTTCAGTGTTTGAAAACTCCTACGCGTATATCGGCAACGAGCGATTTCTTCAAAAAAGCCCAAGGAATTCGTGCCTGATGTGTTTAGCGTTCGGTTCGGCAAATTACTCCTTCTGCCACATCGTGTTGAATCTTCACGGACCCCCTTTCACCCTACGTTTTGTGTTGTACTGCGAGTGCCCGTGTGACATATATTTTGGATTAGGTCACATATTTCGAGTCCGGTATTTTCATCGTAAGTGCTCTCCAACCTACTCCCTTTGCAACAATTGACCGTTCCGTTCCGGTTAGGCAGTGTCTATTTTCTAGCAGCAGGGAGAATAATTTCCCGAAATTCTATCGGCAGTCGCCTGCCACTCGGCTGACTACAATCATGTGACAACTGCAGGTAAAATACTGACTTTCTAAATCTCCTGGCATTCTGTGAAAACACGCTTTCGTTAGTACGTTTACCGTAGCACGTTTCACCAACCCTAATATTTCATCAACACTCGTTACGCGCAATGCACTCTGTAGGAACCATTTTGTCGCGCGTGTATCTCGAGGCGCGTGCTCACCGACTCAACCTAAGGCCATCCAGCCCCACCCGTTCACGCCGCTTCATGGCTGAACGGAGTGAAAAGTCTTGTCAAAGAGCACGGGTTTTTATGAGAAGGCTTTACGAACGAGCTCGGAAAACGCTATCGTGTTCCACTCTTAAAAGCAAAGCCAAGCGTCCCCCAAGTTTTCAATGCATGAATGATTTCTAGGAAACCCCTCAGTGCCCAAAAGCTTGTCCGTTCGTCCCTTTGTTCTTGCATTTCGTACTACATTTAGCGAGAAATTGACGTCACTAGGCTAAACACGAGGTTCAGTTTCCCCGATAAATTTAGAGTAGAAGAATTGTGTCACGTTAGCTGGCGTCACAAGACCTACGGAACAATTTAGTTTTTCGGATGAATATACAGCGGAAATTGACCTCAGGAGACCTACAAAACACTTTTAGTTTCTCCGCTAAATTTAGCGAGGAAACTGATATCACGTGACCGGACGTCAGGAGACCTATACACCAATTCAGACTCTCCGGTAAATATTGCAGGGAAAACTTTGTCTACGTGGCCTAATGTTTCGCTACCTATAAACCAATTTCGTTTCCCATTAAATTTATGACACCTGGCCTTTGTACCAAGTCAGTATCTCTGGTTCAAATAGAGCAGGAATTCTAATAATGTAGGCACTTCACTCGCCGAAACGACTGTTAAATGTCTACTAAACAAATTGAAACGATCGCTTCATAAATATCCCATTCCATGCATTATAGCAATTCGGAAATAAAGGCCAGTGTCATTTTATACTGCAAGGGAACTATAGCATCTCATTAATACCGATCTGTAATCCGACCGTGAATGAAGCGAGAAGTACCGTCCCAGTGGTCTTTCAGGCTCAGAGCTATCAGTGCAGCCCTTGGGCGCTCAACCCGGATCACTATTGAAGTTCGGTGCCGCTCAACCTCCACCCACTCGCTACGCTGGTTAATTAAAACTTGCTCATTGCTGTTCCGGGAAGCCGTTGGGTCTTGTGCACTCAAATACATTTCTAAAGAAAGCCATTCCTGTATTTATCATGTTTAGCGTACACATGGAGTGAGTCAAGAGTCCAGAATGTCTCATGGACCCAAACGACCCGGGAGCCGAAACAACCTCTGCCGAGACTTACTCTGTTCACACGTGAAGGAAATCAGGACACGGTAGCTGAACTTGGTTGTCCAAATAGAACGAGCACGTAAGGATGCGGCAACAGGTACATAATTCCGAACCAATTCACTGGAGATGGCCAGTGGTAAGGTTCTACCGCCAGATGTTCAAACTACAAGAGCCATCAGTCAGTTGCAGTATCGTACAATAAAATAGGAATCGACTCTACACAAGACTGACGTAGAATTTTTCCAATGTAAACTGCACGGCATCCACATCCATACATACAGACCCGAGTTTAGAAATTGTGGCAAGTAACCATGGGTAGAAAGTGTGATGTTTTATTTCTTTCTCTCTCTGTCACATTTGCTTCATTGAGACCACTCGCGCACGATGCTACTGAATGAGAAGACGACCACGCCAGGTGATCGAACACACTCGCCATTTTCACTCTTACCTGCTTGCCGGTTAAGCGAACGGCCCACTAGTAAAACACAATCCGCGTATTATTTTAGTTGCAAAAAGTGTTGAGTCGCTGATTCTCTGCATAGCGTCAACAGAGACAGCCCTCGAAGTTTTGAAATAAGTGAAGATAGTTAAAGACACGCAAAGGCTCAATTCTATGCCATCGTGATTATGCGCTTTTTTTATCAACTCTAAAATCCAGGTGTATAAAAACCACTGCATACTAATCTTTTTTCTTTTATGAACACAAAGGGGTTCTCTCAGCATTGAAACTACAATATAAAAAAAAACTATCTCTAAGAGAAGAATGTTTATTTTCCTCCCGATTGAGGAAGATCCGAAGTATCTGCGGAGTCTTTGCCGCAGGCGTTTGCGGTGTCAGGCTCAAAGGAATGGATGTGACGCGTCCTAACCGCCGAAGACCTATCCTCCGTGCGCCCGGTAATCGTGCTCCGTGGTGCTTGAAGATAGGCTTCACGTGAGCCTTGACTCCCGTAAACGTTCCTTTAGCATGTGTGTAGGTACGTATCGTTTCCTAGCGATGTACGACAGGAATGCTTGGAGATTGAAGAGGGTTGTAATACCACACGAATCACACCTTTATGAGTTCTCTTTCTTGTACTTGATAGCGATGTTGATACGGTTGCGGCCACGGTAGACGATCCAAGGAACTTCCTGTGCAAGAAAAATACCAACACAGAAACTTATTTCACCAGTCACTAGAAATAATTTATTGACTGATGGAGCGGCCAACAATCTGAAGGCATTGCAATACAGAACATTATTTTTCCCTGTTTGTTCCGTACAACAAACTGCTGTGCATTGCAGCGATAGTGCGAAGACCGAGTCGTCTGCTTCCTAGCCAGGAGTTGCGGCGACGTCACAGAGACGCCAATCTCCGATTGGCTCAGATTGAAGGAGATGGTGTCGTAGTCTTCAAAGCAAGCTGCCTTGAGGTCTACCCCGCTTTATTCTGCACTCGGAAGCCAACCAGAGCTTGGCGTTCTGACGATCCACACCACACCTGACACTGAAGCAGACCGAATTTGCATTCCGCGCCAGAAACCAGTTACAACAAAGCCTTAAGCCGCCAAAAATGTACCGCATCGGTGTCAAACGACGCTCACCGGTGGGTCGTCAATCAAACCGTCAGCCTAGTCAAACAATCACGCACTGGTGAATGAGTCGTCAGTGCACAAGTGCAGCAGGCTCCGTGACGATGTCACTTTTAGAACGCCTGGATTGGCTCCGGTCCCGGATTCCCAGATTTTAGTCTGAAGTAGGGCTTAATGTGGAACGGAGAGTGAACAAACAGCACCGAAGACAGTGTCACGGCGTTTGTAATTTATTTGCGTGTTGTATGATCGACTAAATTAATGAAGCGCAGTGAATACGTACTTGACCTCGCATCTTTAGTCTGTGTGTTCGGCCACAACTCGTCAATGTGCTCATTACTTAAAACAAACAAGCACAGTCTCCCTCGTCCTGACATCCTCCTGTTCACTTAAGAGCTCATTGATGTGCTACCTACCCTTAGCGAAAAAGAGGCCGTACTTGAAGCCGAATTTGAAATATATTGAATATGAATATTCATTTTGTATTCCATTCTGTGTGCTTTGGCCGCACTCCGAAATACGCATAGTAATGTATTCAAAATATATCATAAATATTAATCAGAAATGATTTTAGATATACCAAAAATATAATTTCCTTCCACCTCAAGATGTCATTTGTGTCTTAAAAAGCGACTACGCAATTTTTTATTTTTTGCATATTGATTAGCCAATGTATTTCTGTTGGTTTCGAGGCGCTCTACTAAATCCATCCCAAAACTACACATTAGAAACAGAACACTGACACAAGCACCGCGACACACTGGAACGCCTGAATCACTGTCCGGTTGAATGCTCTAGAGCCACATATATAGCCTCACATATACAAGGTAATCATTTGGTCGAGTGACCAGCTCTGCACTAGTGAGGTTCTAAGTCTATTCTATCTTCTCCTGAGAGAGTCCTGTCAAGTGAGGCAGTGTATTGAAGTTCCGTGAATGACATCTCTTGCTAAAAGCATTGGGTACAACTAATAGTGATTAGCGCATGATCGCTTCAAAACAATGTCCACAAAGACTGGCTACAGAAGAATGTGTGTTCATGCGCTACACTTTCTCAGGATGAAGCAGGAGGTCAAGCTAGATTCTTTACTGTAAAATAAGCAGGCACTTATACTTTAACACTAGTTGACTGTTTATACAAGGTGCATTAGCGTCTTAACTATATTAAAGTCACCTACACGTCGCATACAATGGCGGTATACACATTCAGATTAGACACTAGCATTAGCGCTAACACAATTCCGCGAAACGTATCTGCTCTGGCTCTGGCAGAAGACTTTCCAACGTCAACAGATGTCGTTTACGTGGTTGTAGTTCCCGAACGCAATTTTGTTGATTGGTGTGCAAGAAACCTCATCAGGTATGTTCTTGATAGAAAAAAGGCAATAACAACATAAACTTCGCCTAATTCATCAGTTGCGATGCTGCACAACTCAGTTGACAAACTAATAAAATAGTTGTGTTTAGGCAGGTTCAATGTACTCGACATCCTGGCTTAAGTGAATGTTCTGATAGGCGAGCTGTTAGTACTTTGGTAGATTTAAGATCAAACTACCAGAATTATTACAGATCAAAAGGTACTTAGGGTACAACACAACAGTATTTGCGATTTCAGGTATTTTTGGAGACATTCTGCACATATTTTTGATCGCTTGCACCTTTTTTTTTTGGGTTGGAGTTGTATTTTGCATGAAATAAACTAATATTTTAAAGAAATCTAATTAAAAAAGGTAACTGGTGCCTATTAATTTAGTATTTACATATTCCAGAGCGCGTAGAAGAGAACTACAAATGTAAGGTTTAAATAAACATCGTGCAACTATTTTACAGAAGTATTTTCGAACTAGGTAAAAAAGAAGTCCTGTATCTTTGGGTCTATTTTTAGTGTACTTACAATTATGAGCTGTACTTCCAGCACACTCCAAATTAGAGATGTGGCTCTATTTCAAACGTCGTAGATTTTCGCTAAGGGTAGGTCAGCCTACCATAACTGCGATGTCTAAATTGCACTGCTCGACGAATCCCGATGCACCTGTGATTGGCCATTTCTTCAACGAAATGTCATCCGGGCGTAACGTACCTGCACGGCATCTGTGATGATCCAGTCAATCTTGACGGACTTCATGGGAGGCACGGTGACGACCTGATTTACCGAGAATGTCTCCGTGTCAGAGTCTTCTTGTCGGTATCCCCCTTTCAAGTCTAAGCTTATTTGGTGCGTGGTTCCAATGCTCCACAAATTTAAAAATACTGGCACTGGCAGTCACGGAGCCGGAATAACTGAAACCACGTTCAACGTGCCAGGTGGCTGTCTTCTTGTGCTCGGTCTTTCTGTCAACGGTGGTCTGTCTGGGGCGAAGAGGCCTGCCCATTGTGGACCCACTGTAGTATAGACCACGTTTGGTCGCCTTGCTGAGCTCTTCGTTGCGCCGTACACCACAGGTCCCGCTGTCGCAGTCAGCCTGTTGATGGAGAAGAGCTTGTTAACTAGTCTGTTTTACTGGCAACGTGCATCGCGACAAGAGACATGGGTCTAAGGTGTTTTGAAGGAAGGATGCTTTACTGCTTTGCAAGTATTACCAGGCCGGTTTCTTTTGAAATTGAAGAACCTTGCCAAAATAAGCATTTCAATTTTTGCACTTAAAAAAAAAATATATATATATATAGAGGTCCAAATTTCGGTGGGGTGACGGAAACCGAAATTTGAACCTGATCGCAGCATTGTATAAACGTCTGCCCGTCCGGAACTCTCCCTACGCTTCTTTGGAAACTCCAACCGTCATCCCGCTGTTTTTGAAACTTGGACTCGACTGTAGCATTGTTATAAATACCACCCGCGTTCATCTGTCAAAGTTCTTCGTGACAAAGGCGGACTCCGGCCAAAACGTCGAAGAATAAACCGTCCGTTGTTGCTGTTTTCACCAAGGGTTTCCTTTTCTTCTGAGTTATATACCCACGCCTTCGGCCCACCGCCAACATGCCCGTATACTATATATATATATATATATATATATATATATATATATATATATATATATATATATATATTTATATATATATATATATATATATATATATATACTAAGGGTGTTTCACGAAAGGTGGACAAATTCGATATTGCGAAAACTACGCGTCACAACAAGAAACGGCTTGTGTCATTTTGGTCCTGGGCGAGGGCCTAATTAGGAAAATTAATAAAGTCCGGGATAGTTAGGTTGTTAATTATATTTGCGTAATTAACTTTTTTAATATTGTGTCTATAGGGCACACTTTTAATTAGAAAATACCTCAGCGTCATTGAAAAACACCAAATCAACAAATTGCTGAACGATAAAAGGTACGCGCAGCATTTTACGGCTTTCTAAAAACCGCACAAGTTCAACGGGTTTTTAAGTTTCGGTTTGCTATGGGAGCGCATCTCGGCCCCGACACACCGCGCCCTATCGAGGCAAAGTGCAACCAGCCTCTGCTGCCGTCGCGCGATGACAGCGCAGCAGAGGTTGGTTGCACTATTTCTCCACGGGGCGCAGTGCCGCCGGGGCGAGATGCGCTCCCGATAGCAAACCGAAACTTAAAAACCATTCAATTTTGCGATTTCAGAAAGCCGTAAAATGCTGCACGTACCTTCTATCGTTCTACAATTTGTTGATTTAGTGTTTTTCAATGATGCTGAGCAGTTTTCTAATTGAAACCATGCCCTATCATGGGACAATTACTGGTCTATCAACTACTACCACTTTGTTGTCCATGACTGGGACAATAAAGTGGTACTAGTTGATAGCAGCATGCCCATGCATGTGCTATCTACTAGTACTACTTTATCTTAATTTATTTTACGTGATCATTTATATAAACTTCTAGATGTAAGGGTTGTGCTTGAGTTGCTATATAACGCATGTGGCTGGTTAGGCTCAAATGAGGTCGTCAAAGTGGGTAGTTGGTATGAAAGGAGGCGGCAGCATGAATCATTCGGATCTCACTGAGTGTCCGGCTTTCGGTGACCTAGTGGCGACGAGGTGTTTCTTTTTCGGGTGGTGAGGGTCTTGACGTATATATAAGAGCGTTCGTTGTTCACACAAACTATACGCTGTGTATCAGACTTGTTGTGGTTTTGTCCGTTTTTTTTCGTTCCGTGTCGCCGATTACTATGGAAGTTCTTCACCAGCTCGATTGTGTATTTAGCCTTTCTTATTTGCATGTCCTGCTTTGGCTCCCCAAAGAGTGCACCGACTCGATCTGAACGGATGCTAAAAAGATAAGACGAGATCTACAACCGGAAGTCTTGATGTTGCAGCTATCATTTCCATCGCCAGCTGTGTCAATTTACATTTGAAGATGCTGGTGCACATCTTATCAATGGTTCTCGTTCCCGGATTTGTTCGAGCATTTAGGATACGACATAACAATCAGCTATATTCAAATGAACGATTTCGGTCCGTGAAAAAACTCCTCAACTTGGATCTCCAGAGGTCAGTCTTGTCCCCTAACAGCGCCGCTAGGATGAGCAATACAAACGTGCTGTAGCCAGAATATCATAGCACGTCAGGCTGAAAACTTTCTTCGTCTGTGCAAGTAAGTTGAGCTCACGTTTGCGGCCAAGTGTTGTTTCCGGGCATAAGCTCATGTACTCAAAGAGGAAATTCCTGGAAGCGGACAAGGTACGATTCTACGAGGATTTGTGTCAATGAATAAATAAAAACTTTAAACAGTTAGAGCTGAAGAGAAAGTAAGACAAACCAGAAGTCGCATTTTGTCGAACTGCTTAAAGGAATTTAGATGATGCCTATTAAACAAGAGCAAACAACTGAAGCTTTTCAGCTGATCGCTCCTGCCTCGCGCGTGGTACCATCTGGTTCAATGTGCGTCAACAATTTTCAAGCCGTTGTTTCACCGGAAGAAATGCCAGCTTCAGATACTCTCTTGTATCAGCGTCACGATACTACCCAATTAATTCCCGAAACATCAAACGACCTGCTGTGAATATGGACATAACTGCAGACCCACTTTGGGTCGTTGAAACTGTAGCATTTTTACCGTGTGTGGAAGGTCATCTTCTAGTTATTGGGCTAGACACTGACTACTACACAAGGACGATCTTTATTGTTATATATGTAGTCCAAACATAAGACATGCCATAAAAGTCATTAGGCATTCTACGAAGGAAGTTGTTGTTTACATATATATGATATTATCTATTTGGGAGACACACCTGATGTTTCTGAGAGACTGAACTGAAATTACAACATCTTAATTACTCCGTCTAAAACGGATCAAAATTAACTCAAAGGAAACACTGTGTCTCTGCGTGTACTGTACAATTTTTGTCCGTTTTAAAAAAGCAGCTTTTATTCGCCCGTTTCCGGCTTGAGCGGCGTCCACAATGCAACCGCATGTTGCATTATGGGAAACTCCACCCGCATTTCACTAATCACTTCTTCGTCATAGTTTCTAGCGCTGAATTTCGTCATCCCCTTTCGCGCAGGGAAAGGGCATCTCAACGATAATTGTCCTGAACTCAAAGGGCCAAACATTAAATATTTGCCCAACATGGGCTTATTTTGGTTTTACGTTACTCACTAGTTGTACCACGAGCCACAGAAAGCTTTTCTCAAACTCAAATGTATGCCGCGCTGCGTCGCGAAAACCCGGCAGCGTGCGTATCCCCTCACACCCTTGTTTGTTGAAGGTTGCCAGTGGAAACAACAAAGTCGTGCAAAGCATGACAGAATCTGACTTGCACTACGGCCCTAAAAAATAAATATTTTGATCCCACCGAAAAATATGTCGAGAAACATCCTGGCGTAGAAACAAATGGACAAGACCAAGCCACTTGGCTACGTAAGTGCGCGGCAATATATTTTAACGACTTACGGTGGCTTTTTGTGACGGTCCTCCCTGGTCTCTTCATGTTTCCGATGAACGTCCCACCAGACTACATCCCTATTGGTCTCCTTGGCTTTGCGTTCTACGAACCTCTCCACCACCTTGTCAAGATCAAAGGTATCTTGTTCCCCTGCTGTTAAGGGAAGCAACTATTACGCAGGGTTTCATGATGCAATGAATGGACAATTTAAATTACTACCCACTGTTTTCAAACCAATTTGTCATTAAATATTCAGCTCCCTGGCATTATTTGGTACAAAATTACAGGCACCGCCCGCAGATAAGAAAGTGATCGGTATGTATTTTCCGCTTTGTACTTCGCCATGCTAAACATATTTTGACAAGTTGAATCAATTCGTGATGACATATTAACGTCGGAGTTCAGACCGGTTGAAATATGTTCATTGAAACATAAGTCTAAATCGGACATATGCGTCTGAATGTGGCGATATGCTTTACTACACCTTGAATTTTACAACCAAAGGTTGCGCGCACTTCAAACGCGGTGAAATCAGCGTGCAAAAAGCACTTTATCGCTTCCGGTCTTCGACAGGCCCTATAGTTTTGAACTATTTTCGAAGTCCACTGTACGGAATATTTATGTGACATGGTCGCTTATAACACTGCCACAATTGTCTTAAGCCAAGGGTAGAGGAAGAATGCGTACGAAATTAGAAATCATAACCTAAATGGTAGTAAACCGGGGTCGTAAGCAGTCTTACGAAGTCGTAGCGCGCTCAGTCACACTCAACTAGAAATGCCTGACGTGTATTTTGTCGACCACTCAGCACTCACTAATTGAAGCGTATATCAAGGAAAAGCTCTGTCATCCACCTCTGTGATGCCTTTGGTATTGCTATATTGAATTTAGTGCACATTTGTTGCCGTGGTGTTTCGCTTTTCCTTTTGTTAGCAAAAAATCTAGCGGTCGTTTAGCCAGAAACAAAGCCTCTTCATTTAAAATATTATTAATGTTTCTGAATTTAAGATTATGTATTGAGATATAGCTAATATATATGTTCTTAACCACTTCAAGGTAAGAAATAAGTAAAAATATATAAGGTATGACTGCAAGAGAAGGCAGCGAAGTACTTGAAGCATAACCTACAAAATGCAATGTCAATAAGAGTGTTTTCAAGCAATTCTCTTTATTTTGGCGTGTGAAACGCTAGTTGTGTGTCCTGCAGAAAACAATAAAATATGTTTAATTTAAAGTGCTAAACATTTGCCTGAATTTTTGTTCCTTTTAACCCTTTTGTGGCAATATCTTTCTTCATAAAGAAAATACAGGCAAATATTCCGAGATTCGTTCACGCATGTAAAAAAAAAACAGGCTTCAACAACAATAATAATTGATTTTAGTGGTTGTACAATCGTAAATTGTTGTGCCTGGGCAATTTTCGGCTTCAATTATTTTTATTTAGTATAAAACGTTTTTGAAGCAGTTTTTGCTCAGGACTAGGAAGCACACATGTTGCATTTTCTGCAATATGTATTCCTGTCAGAACAAAGAAAAAATGAGCTCTGAAACCTTTTTAGCCAGTCTTTGATTTTGTTTGGTACCCTCCATCTAGGCGGTAAAAAAAAAAAAACACGAACGCGTCACAATTGTTTTTTCTAAAGTCATACCAAACCAAGTACCACGACAGGAGGCGGCTGAAACAGAATTTAAACAAACAAGAGAAGCAGAAAGATAAAAAAGCTACGCAAAGATGTGTAAGCACGCTAACAGCCTGTCATTCAGAAATGTTTGCCTCACTGATCACGAGTGTACTAATAGCAATTGCTTTTAATGTGCACACTGTATATCATAATAAAACAACATGTTAAGTCACGAGCATAATCTTCTGAAGAAGCAGTGACGAAAATTACCGATGTTTGCTTCAGAGCAACAACCGTTCACTTTCCCCGTTGGAGTTAGCCACACATGAAATATTACTCTCTATGCTAATGAGCCATTGTCCTTGTAATTCGAGATCCCTTTCAGATAATTTTTTATAAACAAACAATGCAGACCGCGATATTTTTAATCGTGTTTTCATTGGTGACGTCTTTAAATACATATGACCGTCAACCCAAACAAAACGTTCTGTAGGTTTGTAAGAAGACGGACGTCGCAAATTTACGTTGCTGTGGGTGAAACAAGGTAGGTTGGTTGAGAGCTACAATGGGCATTTCTTTTTCAAGCGACATTTTAATAGCGAAACAAAATATAGTTTGCAATGTTGCTCCTCGGCAACCATGGACATGAAAGGCTTAATTCTCAATTTATCTCAAGCAGAAAGGGACGCTGTAATAGGTAAGAGTTTCGCTTACTCACCGGCTTGCTGATGGACCTGAAAGCAAGAGATAGGAATACATTTTGATGACCGCAACATCTCTAGTTAGAATCGCCACAGTACGTTACTTGATATTTAGCTGGAATGGGAAAGCGGAGCGCTTTATGAATTATTTTTGCACCTCTGGAACATAAGAATTTCGAATGACATTTATTGAAACTCAATTTGGGCCACTAGAGAATTTGCTCGCCATTCAAGTTCCGCGTTTAGCACTGGCTGTGGTTCGTCAATTTTGTAACTGCTTTTATTATGAACATTTTTGAAGTTTTTGTTTGGCAGGAGGATACGGAGGGGGGGGGACCAAAAAGTGACAGGTGTGAATTTCTGAAGGCCGGGCCGTTCGTAGTGCCAACATCCGCCGCTAGCAGGGCTTAGCTACACCCTTCTCGAGGCACTTTGCCGGGAGTCGTCGTCTGCTCAAAGTTGTAGCGGCATGCGGTGATTGTTTCCCCAGGCGCTTCAAAATCACTCCTCGACGTTTGCAACGTCTGATTTCAAAGAATAGCTTGCGGCCGTAAAATTATTTCTTCTTTTAAGGAAAACGGTGGCACAAACTCTTCTAATGGTTAAGAAAGCCTACAAAGAAAATGTTATCAAGCGATCGCAGGTGTGCGAGAGACTTTCTCGCTTCAAGATCGTTAATCCTATTGATAGAAGACCAACCTCGTTGAGGATGACCCTCAACTTCCTCAACTGGTGAATACATAAAAAACTTCGGGCATTGTTCACTTCGAGTTTGTTCCTCCTGGTGAAACTGTTAATCAGGTATTTTACCTGGGAGGTCTTCGACGCTTGGGCAACAAAATGAAGCATAAATGCCCCAATTTATGGGAAAAGGAGGGTGGGGCAGTTCCATCATGACAATACCCCAACACACACTGCCCTGACACTGCAACAATTTTTGGAAAAATGGCATGAAGTACACCACTCCTCTCTCTCTCCCTCCCTCCCCTTTGTTCACCGGACCTCGCCGCGGCTAAATTTTATTTTTCTGTTCTCCCGTTTAAAAAAAAAAGACAACTAAAGTGTAAATAGTTTTGTGTATCTTGAAGGTTTTCTAATCAGATATTGCAAAAGATAGAGAATGAATTTGAAGTGTTTGGGTTAAGAAAAATTACAACATGCCTTTTGTTCCAAATTCACAAGTTTTTGACCGCTGAAAACACGAGAGGTACTCCGTACCTGTTCGCAACTTTCTTGGGGTTGTGCGCCATTTTGTGTACATAAGGTACAACCTCTGGCCTCATATTCCTCAGTGCCGACTGCGTCACTTTCCTGGTTGTGTGACCTTTTACTTTCTGTAGGGTGGCCTCTGCCACACTCGTCAAGACCGTTTGAGGGAAGCCCTCAGCGCCAAAGAAACTCGGCCAACTTTGCCCTCGAATTGCTAAAGAAAGCAGGAACAGGCGAGGATGTGGCACGAAGCACGCCAGGCCGTACATCGAATGCGTCACAGGGGTCGTGTATGAAATCTCCCTAACGTGTGGAAAATCTTACGTTGGACAAACGGGAAGATGCACGACTGACCGTTTAGAAGAGCACGCACAAAATTTAAAGACAAATGATGGGGCACATTTGCCTGAGCACTGTAGGGCCTGCCAATGCGAGCCACGCTTCGGCGATACCAAGATTCTCGGTAGAAGCAGAATTCAAAGAGCACGCGAACTGCAAGAGGCATATTTTATCAAGAAGAGGGGACCCCAGTGCGTCAGCGACACGTCAATAGCACTGTATAGTGCTGAGATTCGTTTTTTCGATAAATATATGTAAACGGGTTTATGCTCTTGTATCTCGCGCATGTGTAGCCTGGGTGACGATAAGTGTATCGAGTATATATATATATATATATATATATACAGGGTGTTTCACGAAAGGTGGACAAATTCGATATTGCGAAAACTACGCGTTGCAACAAAAAAAGGCTTGTGTCGTTTTGGTCCTGGGCCAGGACAAAACGACACATATATTTAGGAAAATTATTAAAGTCCGAGATAATTAGATTGTTAATTATTTTCGCGTAATTAACTTTTTAATATTGTGTTTAAGGGCATAGTTTCAATTAGAAAATCGCTCAGCGTCATCGAAACCACTAAATCAACTAATTGCAGAACGATAGAAGGCACGCGCAGCATTTTACGGCTTTCTGAAAAACCGCACAAATTCGACGGGTTTTTAAGTTTCGGTTTGTTATCTGAGCGCATGTCAGCCCCGGCAGCACCGCGCCGCGTGGAGAAAGAGTGCATCCAACCTCTGCTGCGCTGTCATCGCGCGACGCAGCAGAGGCTGGTTGCGCTATCTCTCCACGGGGCGCGGTGCCGCCGGGGCTGAGATGCGCTCCGATAACAATCCGAAACTTAAGAACCCGTCGAATTTGTACGGTTCTTCAGAAAGCCGTAAAATGCTTCGCGTGCCTTCTATCGTTCTGTAATTTGTTGATATAGTGTTTTTTGATGATGCTGAGCAATTTTCTAATTGAAACCTATGCCCTTAAACCCAATATTAAAAGAGTTAATTACGCAAAAATAATTAACAATATAATTATCTCGGACTTTAATAATTTTCCTACATAGGCCCCTGGCCCAGGTCCAAAACGACACAAGACGTTTTTTGGTGCGACGCGTAGTTTTCGCAATATCGAATTTGTCCACCTTTCGTGAAACACCCGGTTAATAACTATATATATATATATATATATATATATATATATATATATATATATATATATATATATATATATATATATATATATATATATATATATATATATGTACTTCCATCTTTTTTCCCAATACAATTGTGAGTACCGCCCGTGTTTGTCTTCTATCTTGTGTACGTCTTTTTAGCGCTTTTAACCATGGTTTGTCCTCTTTGACTCGCTTTTGGTTAATATATTTTCTGTCAACTTGTAGTGCAGAACAGTTGGTTCAAGAAAAAAACAAGTTAGCTTTTTGTCATGGCTTAAAGACAATTACTCTATAGTGCTGAAGGAAAACTGGCAGCTGTGCCAGGAAGAGTAAATGATGTGACGTAATCCGCTTCCATTCAAACCCTGCCTTAGGCGCCACTTGAACCTAAAAAACAACCCATCCCAGGTACTGAAAGACTAAGGGTCATCTTGACCCTATATGCACTACCCGAGCTAAGAACACCGCCCACGCCCTATGGCTACCGCCCTTTAACGCGTTTAACAGAATGACCAAACATGCAGTCAATTTTGTTTTATTTTTTATTATGTTCGCCTTCTTTTTTTCTTTGGGATCATTGTTTAGCAGCCAAAAAGCAAAACAAGAATAGGTCATTCGTCTCTTGATATACTTAGCTATAGATGCACGCCTCCGCTCCAGTCCGAATCGCCGACGCCACGTAGTAATCCATATAAAGGCAAAAATTGCTTATTTCCTGAAGTACTCTTTACTTGTCTACACGTCACTGCCGTTTATTTAAATAGTACTGGGCTGCTAACACCCCTCTCCCCTTCCATCCGGAAAAACAAGGCCGGCTAACATTTCATTACACCTCACCGTTTTCTCCTGAGCCGCTAACCGCCACATCTGATAGGGAATTCGTTCCGGTTCAGTTTTAATACCAAATGTTTATTTAAAGCTTCGGTTTAGCTCCAGATTGTTGAACAATAACGGTTTTGATTACTTTTTCGATTCGGGTGTGGTTCAGTCCGAAAGCCCGCTTAGAACAAAACTGGAAAGTGATGCTAACAGGCAAGTAAGATCACAAAACGACGCAACAGATATTACACGGGAACAGGATCGCGGAGGTTCGAGCATAAATACAAATTAATCCAAAAAGAGGGAGTTAGGTGCCACAAAGGTGGCAGCTGAGACCAAAGTAACAAGAAAGGCACACCCACCAGCACGAGTAGAAGTGCTACAGCGAGATGAAAGGAAACGACGAAGCCATGCCTGGAACTCCTGAAATGTCAGCTCTACACCTTGATGCAATTTGCGCGCTTTATATGCGCTGGACATCACGTGTCATTCACTCGATTGTCGTCGACGTACTATACCTGTTGAAAAAGGAACGATAAGAAATGGCGCACGATTCGCCATTAGATAAAGTGTTGCACCATCCATTGTCTTTCATTTTACTTGGATTTTCTGATAAAAAATACTGCGATAGCTTATCGGCGGCAGTCTACCTCTCCGGCTGGATTCCTTACAAGAAGTGCCAAGCTGATTTATTGCGCCTTGTCCTGGTAAGGTCGGTGGACAAAAAAAAAAAAACGGAAAAAAAGAAGCGGATAATTAAAAAAATAAGAATTTTTGTAGAACAACAGCCCTGAACAAATTTGTGTTCAATAAAAATACAAGAACGTTTAAGATGGTATATCAAAATAATACAATTCTATAAGATAATAATGGTTATAGCTTCTGTTACGTTTCTTCAAAACTCATAGGAGTTTAATGTTTTTTTTAACACTGGACATAGGAAGCACAGAAATGTTAGGGATGGGAAATATGAAATGCTTTCAGGTGTCCCTCTCTAAAGTTACAATCAAATATGTTTGAACAGAACGCTTCCTGCATTTGTATTACGAAATGTTCGATCTTAGTTGTTCCGGACTACACAGAAGATATTTGTGAATACTTAAATGTTATACTTCCAATACTCCCCCCCCCCAAAAAAAAAAAAAAAATATCAGGAGTCAAGGGTTAGTTTATTCGCTGCCCAAAACTTCCAGTTGTTCTTGTTACTCGCCAAAAAAAACCCAAAAAAAAACCCACCAAAAACATGATATAGAAGGACCACATTAGAGTGAAAGAGCAATTAAAACACGTTTACAATTCCCGGCTGTTGATCAATAAAAAAAAAAGCCGCTGAAGAAGCGCCAGCGAGAGCAGACAGACACTCTGTAGGCTGCAGCTACCCTAAGTGCTCAGTAGTTTTGGCCAGCCATTTTAACTATTCAGGTATCAACTGGAGTGACTGTTCACTTCACCCAGTCTGTCGTGATTCGTCGGAATGCAGAGAGTTTGTATCAGTTACTTAGTTTCGCAACCTTATCCAAATTTTCTTTAATCGTACACGAGATGATTCTGTTATTAATCTCCTCTTTTAATCTAACCCCGATTGAATTTCCGATTATCATATTCTTGAGGATATTTACCACAGAATTGTCCTTGTCGATTTAACATTTTCTCCGGCTCAGCGCGATATCAGAAAAAAAGGTTAACATTATTCCAAGATCGACGCTAACAAAGTGTTGTTCTCTTTCGGCTCTTTTTCAAACAACTCTTCACCCTTTTTGACACATGGTTTGTAGCTGAGATCTGGGTTATTCTTAGTGATAAAATCAATAAACTTTTCAAGTAGTGTGTTACGTTATTTTTTAATAACAAACTTGCCAGGCCGTCGTTTAGTAACCATCATAAAAAGTTGGAACAGAAAGGCTAAGCTAAGGCCGCAACAAAGTCAAGAAATACTCTGGAAAGCATGTTCAATACATGGAAAGCGTAAACGAATTACATATTATTATAGACAAAATGGTTATTAGTTTCCATTACAACGTGCCTAACATGTTCTCCAGCCAACGATCGGAGGTTCTGGCAGGTGGTTCGGCCTCGAATTCAAAACCCTCCGTGAGAGTAGTAAGACGTGTTCACCCCCAAGACTATCCTATATTTAACTCGTTCTATAGTTCAGCGTTCACAGCAGTCATTCTCACTACCGTTGGCCTCTATGTCCTGTAGACACGAATATTGATAACGTGATATTCATCAAGTGCGGAATCGCAAGCGCCATCGAACGCTTGCATGCTAACTCAGCTTGTAGCGAAAATAACATCTTAAAGACTTTTCCTAAAATCACCATTGATAAATTATTTATTCTCACGGCCGCCTTTTCAAGCATCGCTTGAAGCGGTGATGTTGAAGCGGCGATGTTGAAGTAAATCCTAGCTCCCATATACGAGGATATGAAGGCGCTTCTCAATGGACAAAAAGAAACATCTGAAAAGATTGGGATGGTCGAACAAAAGCTTGGCGATTACTGGCTCTAACAGACGTAGACATGGTTACAATCGAAACTGATCTCAAATCTCTTGCGGGTGTAGTGCACAGCTTGACCAATGTAAAGAACAGTAGAAACACTATCGGTTGGTATGGTGGCAGGGATTTCCCTAGACTCTCAGGGGGATATAGACCCCCTAGTTTTCCTGACACCCCCCCCCTTAAATCTAAAAAAAGGAAAAAATAAATTTTTTTTCAGATTAAGTAGAAAACACCACCTCTCAGGTGTATATATAGAGAAAGGAAACATACATTACGGGTATGAGCATTTGGTTAATAGACGTCTGTAATTTAGCTAGTGGACTAAAAAAGAAACAGTTTTATATTTATCTAGCCTCGCCTCGCATCGCCTCCCCCCCCCCCCCGAGCCATTGGGACACCCCTTGATTAGAATCGGAAACCCCTGTATGGTGGCATTGCGTGCTAAGATAGATGACGTTGAAAATCGCAGTAGGCAGAACAACGTCATTATCTATGGATTGAAAGAAGACAGCAATGAGACGACAGCCTCATTGCGACAGCATGTCGTCAATGAAGTGTTCGAAGCCAAGATGGGTGTAAAAATCACAACTCCTGAGAGGATTCATCGCTTGGGAAGAAGAGGCGGCAATTCAACCCGGCCAGTAATATTGCGTCTTTTTGACCAAAATGAGAAAACTGAGCTTTTTAGGAACGCCCGTAAACTTAAAGATACTGGCTTGTCACTATGTGATGACCATTCACAGGATGTACGCATTAAGCGTAAGCACTTATGGGACCATGCGAAAGCAGAAAGGGAGCAAGGCGACCACTCGGTTAAACTTGTACGCGATAAACTATACATAGATGGCAAGTCATATACATGGGACTCCGAACTTCAGGAAGTGGTACAAGTAAAACGATCATAATGTACCCTCAAATCAAGGACAGTTTGTGAAACTGTTGTACTTGTTGTAAATTGCCGGAGTGTTAGAAATAAAGTGGGCGAGTTGGCTGGCCTAATCAGTTCAATATGTGCTGATGTCGTCATCGGAACGGAGTCTTGGCTCGACGCAACGATAATGGACAATGAAGTATTTCCTCGTTCTTTCAATGTGTACCGTCATGATAGAATGACGCACGGTGGCGGAGTTTTTATCTTAGTGAGGGATTCATTAAATAGCTGTGAACTTCGTGTTGATAGCAACTCAACTGAATCTGTTTGGTGCCGTGTCATGCAGTCTGATGGTTCCAGATTTGTGGTTGGCTCCTTTTATCGTCCACCAGCTTCTGATTTGAGCGTTATGCGGCAGCTGCGCAAGATTGTTTGTTCTTTTTCTGCCGAGTGTATTCTTCTTGGAGGTGATTTTAATTTACCGGATGCCACCTGGAGTGATGGTAGATGTGTTTTAGGCTCTAATAGCGGTATATACTCTGAGATGAAAACTATGTCGGATACACTTGGCTTTTCTCAATATGTCGCTCAGCCGACACGCGGTTCTAACCTTCTTGATTTGTTGTTTTGCAACACTCCCGATGTTGTGTCGAATGTATGCGTCATACCTGGCATCAGTGATCATCATGCCGTCGTTGCCAATTTGGCCACAACTACTAATCGAGTCAAAATTAACGAGTCTAGGAAAGTTTTCTTTTTTGACAAAGGGGATTATGCGAAGATCTCAATGAATCTTGAGAACAGTTTTTTGTCTTTTGAATGTATTGCAGACGACATAAGCGTTAATAATTTGTGGCTAACGTTTAAGGAAAGAATTCTTACTCTCATGGACGCTCATGTACCTAGTAAATTAAGCAGTAAACTGAAAAAGAGGGAGAAGCCATGGATTACTGGTGAGCTAATTTGCATGATACGTAGACGACAGAGAACCTTTACAAAGTACTGCAAAAATAAATCTGAGGATAACTTTTGTAAACTGCGGGACCTAACGTCACAATATAAGAAAAAATTGAGAGAATGCCAGAGGACGTTCTTTCAAGGTTTAACTTTAGACCTGCAAAGTAACAACAGAAGAAGTTCTGGAAATTTATGAAACGGTGTGGTAAAGATAAGCTTGGGCCCCCAGTCAAATGCAGCATGAAGGGTTTGTAGTAACAAATGATTATGATAAAGCTACATTATTTAATGATTTCTTTAAGTCAGTATTCCTTCCCGATGAAAATGTTTCCCTACAGATGATTAGCGACCAGTATGTTGGCATGCCGCAGGTTGAGTTCTCCATTAATGGAATCAATAAATTACTTGTTAATATTGATGAATCCAAAGCTACTGGTCCTGATGGTATCTCCCTTAGGGTGTTAAAGTATTGTTCGAGTGCAGTAGCGAAATATCTTTTTGTAATTTTTTCTAAGTCGATACAGGAGGGAAAACTACCTGATGATTGGAAAGTAGCCAATGTCGTGCCAGTTTTAAAGGGCGGATCTAAATGTAATGTTTCGAACTATAGGCCGATCTCGCTTACCCCAGTGTGCTGTAAAATTATTGAACATGTTTTGTATTCGGCGTTAATGAAGCACCTTGTTTTGATCGACTTTTTGAATGATCAACAGCATGGGTTCCGAAAAGGTTTTTCGTGTACGACGCAGCTAATCGAGTTTTATCATGATATTGCCACAGTGCTTGATAATAGAGGTCAAGTTGATTGTATATTTTTAGATGTCAAGAAAGCGTTTGATACTGTCTCTCATTCGGTATTACTGCAGAAACTTGAAGTCCTAAATATTGATAATAATGTGATGAACTGGTTACGAGATTACCTAGCTTCAAGGCAGCAACAGGTTGTGGTAAATGGGACATGTTCGGGTCGTGTCTTAGTAACATCTGGCGTTCCACAGGGATCTGTGTTGGGACCGCTTCTCTTTCTCATTTATATTAATGATATTTCCCGAGGAATTGAATCAAAAATACGTCTATTTGCCGACGATTGTGCATTGTACAACGCAGTGTCTGGGGAAACGGATTTCACACAGCTTATGAGAGATGTTAAACGAATTGAAACATGGTGTAGAAACAATAAGATGTCATTGAACGCTAGCAAGTGTGTTCATGTGTGCTTCACAAGAAAACAGAATAAATTAACTCATCAGTACTCCATTAACAATGAAAATATTAGAATGGAACCATCTTATAAATATTTAGGTGTTATATTTGCCGAAGACGGAACATGGACAGCACAAGTGAACAGTGTCGTTTCCAGGGCAGGCAGGGCTCTAAGTTTTTTACAGCGCAACCTTAAACATGTAAGCAAAGAGCTTAAGGAAGCAGCGTATAAAGCGTATGTTAGACCGATATTAGAGTATGCCTGTCATGTGTGGGATCCGTCTTACCAGGTTCGTATCAGTGCTATAGAACGTATTCAATCTGTTGCTGCTCGGTTTGTCCTGGGAAGATACGATCGTTTCAGTAGCACAACTGAAATGAAAAAGGAACTGGGATGGATGCATTTAAATGAACGTCGTAAAAGGCTGCGCCTCAAACTGTTTTACTCCATTTATCACAACCAAACAGGAATTTGTGCTGCAAAGTTTCTGCATTCGCCATCTTACCGTTCTGCTCGTACAGACCATTGTTATAAGGTTCAGCCGTATTTCTCCAGGACAAACATTTTGAAACACTCTTTTTTTGCACGAACCATCGCAGAATGGAATTCATTACCGGCGGAAGTGGTGTGCCGCGAGACTGTGGATCTTTTTTAATGCATTGTGCCCCCCTGCAATAATGCCTGTATAGGCGCTGCGGGTTTCTCTTGAATAATGAATAAAGAATCATCTGAATTCTCCCATGATTTGAAACTTTCAAAGTCATTCGCGTGTTTAAATTTGGAGGCCGCAATAATCCATCTAATTAACAACTCATCTCTCTTACAAGCATCCCACTTAAAATATTCAAGCACGTCATCACTCGCAAGGCATGAACCACCTAAATAACTTCAGCTATCTTCACCTTCACAAACTTAATTTTCAGAAAAAGCTGTCGTGAGAAACTCAACTATTTGAATTTGTATCAGACGTACATTTTACCTTTATTAACTATTGTACTAAGGATTCCATTTTTATTGATTTCGATAAAGCATTTGATACTACCCCTCCTTATCGTTTACTCAAAACTTACTAAACTTACTGAACTAAACATAAATAAACATGTCATCAGTTGGATTTTATTGTTTCTTACTGGATGCAAGCAGTCTGTTTTATTTTTAGAGCGCCCCTCTTAGGCGCCCGTTTCCGTGTTTCGCGGCTCGGCGTCGGCGTAAACGCGCTAAAATTGAGCGGCATAATTTACGTCACACGACCTCTACCACCAATTCAATGCCCCGCTAAATTTAGCGGGAAAATTCAGTTTCTCCGCTAGATTTAGCAGAGAAATTCAGTTTCTCCGCTAGATATGGCGGGAAAATCGACGTCACGTGACCTCAACACCAATTAAATTCCCGCCATGTGACCTCAACACGAATTCAATTTTCTCGCTAAATGTAGTGGAGAAACTGAATTTGTTCATGGGTTACGTGACATTCAGTCATGCGACATCATTTTCCCCGCTAAATATAGCAGGGAAACTGAATTGGAGGAGGAGGGGAGAGGAGGGGATGGAGGAAGAGGAGAAGGGGAAGCGAAGAATGTACGGAGGAGGAGGAGGGCATACCCTCCCTCTGTACCCTCCCCTCCTCCTCCTGAAGCACTGCGCTCTAATTTTCGCATTACAGAGATCGGTAAACGTCTTCAATTTTTATAGATCTCACTTCATCATCCCCCATTACGGCGAAATCCGGAGTTCCTAAGGGCAGCGGCATAGGACTACTTTTTTCTCATCTACATAAATGACCTACCTTCCCCAATCTCGCCATCTGTCGACGCGTTTCAGCGACGATTGTGTTCTGTACCGCCAAATTTCTTTTCCTAGCGTCCCATAATTTTTTCAACGAGACTTTAATATCTTTGGAGAAGGGTGCTTAAAATGGCAAATGAACATTATTGTTTCCAAGACCAAGCTCATTTATTTTCATTCTTATAAACACTATGTTTGTGTTGCTCGATTTCCTCCGCTTCAATCTCATCTGTTCCCTCGTATAAGTGCCTAGGTATCACTTTCACCGTAGATCCGACTTGGAATGTTTCCATTGATAATATTCTTAAGAAATATCGAAAACACTTAGATTTCCTAGATTCCATTTGTACTTAGCACGACAGGACCGCTACTAAAAACATGTGGTACCTGTATGAAAGTAAACGGGTGCATACCGGTATACCGTATAACCATACCGGCCACCCGTTTGAGCCATACCCGTCACCCCACCACCACCGCAAAGCGGATTCGGAGACGACGACGGCGCAGATCCAGAGGCAGCGACCAGGGAGGAGCCGCTCTGCCAAGACGGCACCTCCAAGGTGGAGACGGCCCGGCGCCGTCACGAATGCTGCTGCAGGTGCAGTCAGGGGTGCCAAGCCACCCCCATGACAGAGTGGGAAAGGGGATGGTCTCTTTGGTTGCGCGAAAGACTTGGAAGGTGTGTGACGAGTCAGAGGAGAAGGCCGCCCGACCCGAGGTAAGCGCCATACGGTTCGTCCCTTTTATTTTTGATGGCTGTTAGACTAGAGTCGGCCCTCCGAGTCGCCACGCTTAAAGGGACCATGAAACGATTCTGAAATCGAATTTCATCCACCGATCGTCGTAAAAGGTGTGAAAAGAAACACAAAAACACAAAAATAGGGAGCCAAAAAAATTCTTCGCTATAGAACTTTTAAAAGAAAACTGGACTCTTTTGCGCCTTCTTTCCTTCGAAAGCTCTCTGCCTTTTCACTGCGATGCATCCGCGGAACTGCAGCACGTCAGCCGAATCCACGTCGCCTATTGGGTAAGAGCCTACCTCACCAGCACCGCGATCATAAACAATAAATAGCCGGCGAATGTTTCCTAAAAGTTTTGTTAAATAATATTCAGATCCACATTTTGTAGCATAATTAGAGATGTGACGAAAATTGCCAAATTTGATAATGCTGAGAGCCAAGCGCCATCTATCGTGTGGTAAACGAAGCAAGAAAAAGACCCTACTGCGCCTGCGTAGCTCAGGTCGTCAGTTACTTGGTCGCGACGACCAACGAACGTTTATTTTTCTACGTGTTCTTCTCGCGCGTCCCGACTTCAAGCAGCAAGAAAAAAGTAAAAGTACTTGAAACAGACCACGACGAACAAGAACGCTGGATCCACAAACACCCGAGAAAAGCTACAACGGCCACGAATCCACCGACCCCGACCAAGCGAGCTCGGCAGAATATAGGCCTAGCAGGCACTCCGACTCGGCGCAGCGTTGCTTCAACGGTACTTGGCCAAGACCGTCTGCCCACGACCGGCTGGCGTGCTGAATGGAATATGCCCGCGCGACCCTTGTGGACCCTTCCCGTATTATAGTTTGATCGCTGACCTCAATTTTAGATTAAGAGGTGAGGTCAATCTCTTCCCCTTGTCATCTCCTTGTTTTCCGAGGCAGTGGTGACGAACACTGTCGTCGAAAAGGGACTCTCGTCGATTCTATCTTCTTGTTTTGTGTGATATAGAGCTCAAATAAACGCCGTATGGATTACCTTCGTAACACGGTATGTACACTTTGTTATTAGTATGCCATTTTTATTCTGACACGACTGCACGTCACTGTCGAGCTATAACAGTTCGTGGGAGCTACGTGCAATGCCGGTCCAACCTTCCTTTGCCGAGTGTCACGTCAGTATCGAGTTGCAATCGTAAAAGATCGGTCCCGAAGCGCTTACCAACAGCGCGAATACAGCACTTCCATCAAACGCGCGCGTCCGCTCCGAGTGTGAACAGGTATTTACGTGGCTCTTGCTGACACTGTCGTAGTTCAAACGTATCTTTTTTAACGTCGGCTCGCTCCTGCATCTCCGAGGCCGCGAAAAACGCCGCGGCAATTTGTTTCCATCTACGTCGCTTTGCAAACGACTGACACGGGCCGCCTTTTACCAACAATGACAGTTGGGTTGACTTCTGGAGTCTTCACCGGAAGACTCGCCGCACTTCCCAACAGGCATACCGGCGTATGGGACTAGTCCCATGCTGTCGCTGTAGCGCAACATATCTCATTGAATTTCGCTCAGCTGCGATGTGTCCATGGCTATCGCGGCGATGAGAGGCGCCGATTCAGAAAATACGTCGGTGACATCAGCGCCATCAGCGCAGTAAAACCTACCGGCGCACCCCCAACTCGCCGCCGCTAACGCTCCCATTCTCCTACTGCCGAGAGAACTTCCGGTTCCTGTGCCAGAGTACGTCACGACCGTCAAAATTACGCCGCAACTTGTTTTGCGGTCAGTTGGAGAGAAAGAAAAAGTCGATATTTCATTAATTTTTTGTGTAGAAGTTAATAAACCGAGACGAAAACGGATGCCTGTTCGGCATTCAGTGAACGTTGAAGGTTTAATGTAAAAGTTATCTGGCAAAAGTAAAAAGGTCATTTCATGGTCCCTTTAACGTGCGTGGCCCCGTCGGCAAGACGCCGGCAATACCAGATAAGCCTGCCTGTTTGCCGAGCATGAGCTCGACATAATCGCCGCGTAGGAGACGAAAGTCGAAAGCCATGATCAGACGGACCGGTGGGTGCGACCTCTTTCAGTTTTTTTGTTTTTTTTCAAGGTATGCGTTTTCGCACGCGGTTCGTTTTTCCGGACGCTGTTGTTTGTTTATTCGTCGGCCAGTAGGAGTTGTAGCAACGGCCGCATACTCGTGTTCTTCTTGTCGTGTTGTTTATCGTGATTCTTCTTTTTCTAACCTTGAGTGGCGGGTTATTTGTATTTATGCGCACTAACCGGTAGAGTGAGCGTAACGTTTTTTGTTTTTTTTTTGGAAGTGTTGAAAGATATCTGAACTGTAATAGGGTCGTTATTTGTCTCAGCGATTTTAATTGTGTTTGCTTGCCAGAGGATAGAGCGAATCAAGTGCATATTTCAAGATTGAAGTGCTTTTTCTTTGAATGAAATCATTGCTAGAAATACATTAGAGGACGTCACTGTTTGTGCATCTAAAGGAGGGGTGCAGTACACCCACTTTCAAGGAAACAGCGATGCGAGGCTTGATAGAGCGTATGTATCACTTGAACTTGTTCCCCTTTACGACCACTTTGAGATGAAACACGTGTGTTTTAGCAATCAGGCTTTGGCATTTTTTACTCTTGGGAACAAGAAGAAATCACCGCGTTGGGAATGGGTCAAATGGAAGATGAACGAATGTCTCGTGAATAATGAACCTTTATTTTCCGAGTTTTAGAATCGCTTCAGAATTATTTGTGAACGACCGAGCAAAGTGGGAGGAGAGGTGGGAATTGTTTAAAGAGGACGCCAAAAATATCGCCATCGAGACATGTAGCGTCATAACTCACCACAAAAAGATTAAAGAAAACGATCTTCGGCGCAAGTTTGACATGTTCATAGCCAAAGAAGGCAGGCAATATTTTTTGGCGAACCAGATTAACGACCACTAAACTAAATAAAAGAAAAGGAAAAAAAAGCCAGGGAAAATTAACGCGCCTTCCGTTCGGTCCTAAGTCATCGATGCCCAGAGCTGTAACCCGTGCGTACCCGCAGTACCCGTGGTAACGCGGAAAATGGTTTATATACGTTTCTTTGTTGTTTTGCGCCGATTACCAAAATGGTCGACTGACAACACTCTGCCAAGGGCTGAAACAGTTAATCAGAACGAACGATGGAATTGGATACACTGGATACATTCACTGACTCTAGCTATGCCGTGTACAGCGCCGCGATATTCTCCTTTCGTAATATTAACATTCTCCCCCCCCCCTTTTTTTTTAAGCATTCGCAACTGGCGAAGCCTTCTTGAAGCGCATTAGAGTCCCTCTCTTGGCTTATCTATTTTCTTTTGTTTGTTTTTTTCTTGTTTTTTTTACAGCTGCATAGTGTGCTTGGCGTAGCTCGCGGCGCAGAAATTTGGCAGCCGGTCCACTTTTTTCGACCATGAAACGCTTTACTTTTCAAGGCTAAACCAACGTAAAGGCAATACCACCGAGAGGACAAGGCCTGCGAGTTTCCTCATCTAAACGTCATTACCAGCAGATCCTCTCAGCGCCCCCTATAGTTAGCGGTGTAGCAGCCCGGATGAGCACCCTCGTTTGCTACATTGTCTGCGACATCGTCTCCTCCATCGCCTGCTTTAGTGATTATGAGCGAGTGAGAAAACGTATTTATTAAAGGAAGGGATACATCACGATGTCTTGATAAAGTCATCCAATCGTGAAGGGGGAAAAGGATTATGGGAAGGGTAGGGAGAGGAGTCTAAATGCAACAGGCTGTCCCCGATGAGCCGACGAAACTAGGGTGCCTTCTTGTGCGCTTTGCTTAGGGTGGAGACATCTCGCCATTTTGTCCCACACTTTTATTTTTATTTTTGTTCAGAAGTGTGTGAAAGAGGCGCATGCTATCGAAAAAGCTGGCGCGGGGCACTGCGTCAGCCAGCCTTCGGTCTATCTGCACAAAAAAGAGATCGATTTTATAGATGCATGGTAAGCGACACGCCATTGGTTGTTTCGGCGTTGGTTGGCTGTGTGGTGTTTTCTTGTTTGAGCCGTTTTTAATAAAACTTCAGTTGATAGTCAGCGCTGGTCCTGTGCACTTCTCTCGTTGTCTTCGTCTTTTTTGCGCGCTGTTTCCAATTTTCTAAATGTGTGAAAGAGCGTGTCCCTGCACACGTTTGTGGCGCTGACTGTGCTATGGCGACATTTTGTTTTCGTCGATTGCTTCGTATTTTACCAGTGAGCGCGTGCTGTCGGCATCGGGTACTACAAAAGGTGGCATCACCCTAAAGGGAAGGACATTGAGGCACCCTATACGAAACTAATCAGGGAATTGAGAATGTGTTTGCCGTGCGGGTGCTCAAGCTTGGGGCGGTTCCAGTCCTCAAACGTAGCTTGGTCTTGTCTCTTCAGGGAGTGACTTTATGGCGTTGTAGTCATGCTCCAGAACAAGCTCACATTAATAAGCTGCTAAGACCGGCAATCTTGATGGTGTCGAACGAGCTCACATTACTAGGCGGCTAAAGGCCGGTTCAGACACTTGCGTTTGAGTGCGTTTGACTGCGTTGCGGCGAGAACCGAAAGCGAGTCACCGGTACATCTGTGCTTCGTATGAAGCGTGGAATCCAATTCAAGGAATCTTCTTGGCACGCGATATAAGAAGCAGGGATGTCCTGGTGTCTCACTGCCACAACGCAGTCAAACGCAGTCAAACGCAACTGTGTGAACCGGGCTTAAGACGGGCAATGGTGTCGCATGCACGTTGCAAGATAAACTGTGGAAGCTCGCTATTAGCTCGTGCTCAGCAGTCGCGCAGCTGTGGTCGCCAGTGAATGTGACGTGGTTGTGACGTAGCCTATACTCTCGTCGTTTCGTGCTGTTTGCCGCCTGGGCCGGGTAAGGGATCTACTAACTAAACGTCGTGCGAAGGCTTTTTCTTCTAGAAGGTATTGGTAGAGGCCCCTACGCAGACCTGCGTTTGGGAGTATTTGAGTGCGTTTGACTGGGCTGCGGCTGCGAGAAACCAGGACATCTCTGCTTCTTATGTCGCGCGCCAAGCTATTCCTTGAACTGGATTCCACGCTTCATACGAAGCACAAATATGCCGGTGACTCGCTTTCGTTTCTCGACGCAACGCAGTCAAGCGCATAAACGCTCTCAAACGCAACTGTGCGGAGGGGCCTTTAGCTTCAGTAAGAATGCATGTTTTTATATATGGGGGAAAAGGTGACGACTATGAACCACGTGTTGACTTGGCCTCCGTAAATTTAATGCGCGTTCTTTAACGTCCCCCTGCTCCAGATTGACAAGAGCATTCTAACAGAATGGTGGAGGTGCTTAGTAATCGTCATCCTCTACACTGAACATCGTCGCGTCATCGTCCAGCCACTCCACCTCGTTGTGGCAGTGATCCGCAGCAACAGAGCGAACACCAGCGCTTGGATCTGTTGCCAAGCTCCCCGTCCAGACGAGACAAAACAGACGAAGCCGCCCTACAATCCCCCACCTATGTCCCCAGCCCCGACGTTCCGATCACGGTGAAAACAAACAACAACAACAACTAAGAAGTGTCTGTATGTCGCCGCCTCGCCAGGAAACAAATGTGTCGAAAATTCGATCGCATTTCTGAGAAAAGCCTGAGATTGCGCAGCAGGTCTAGAAGGCCTCTGACAGCCGTGTGAAGAAAGGACAAGAACCGCTCCGTACCGCTCGCATCCGTTTATATCTCAGAACGGAAGATTTTTCGGGTGCGCTAGCCCACGAGCTCGTGCTCTTGTCGGCTCTCGTCTTCTTCTAATATTCAACAAGCCGCTCAAGAAGCCGTCCTTATACGCGCGCGGTTTTCAAGGCCGCACTACAGTGCCGCTCCAACGAGGCTCCTACACGCTTATTTTGAATTTTAGATTCATCTGCTCTTTTTTTTTTTAACGTGACAGCATAAATAGATATTAAGGCCTCGGTTAGCAGCCCGTTACTTTCCTTTCTTTTATTCTTTATATATATATATATATATATATATATATATATATATATATATATTTACACCTGTCAATACTTGGTTAAGGTGGAGCCCCAGATTTGCCTTGCAAATCGGCGTACAGAGAACGAAAACTTAATTTTCCTTAACGTTGCCACTTACATTCCTCCGTAAATGTCAAGAGGTCCAAACGACCGTCAACGCAATCTAATAATGCTACAATAATGAAATCAAATCTAATCATATCAATGTTTATATTTTTTTTCCTTTTTTTACAATATATATATATATATTGGAACGTTTTTGTGGCATTCGAAGCTAAATAATAGTGGTATATATGGAGCTTAAATGTAAATCAACGCAAGGTTATGACGTCACGCTGCTTAGCGGACGACGGATGCGCAGTCGCTTTACTTTTCTGAAAGATGGTCTCTGCCCACCCATCGCGGTTAAAAAAATAGGAGCTTGTTTTTAAACAATGATTTCGTCCATAGGTTTACCTAGAGGTTGACACAAACATTAAAGGGATGCTGAGTCGAAATTACAATTTCGCAAAATAAGGCCGCAGAGGCGTTGAACGGGACGCTACGAACTCCAAAACATCACTCATACATTGATCATTTCAAACGGGTGGCCGTATTTTAAGAAAAGAAGGCCGCGATCAATCGAGGACTATGACGTCACGATGCTCTTGGAACAGTTGAGAATGAGGGAAAGCGGCCTTGCCTCTCTCCTCCTCCTTTCGGTTCACCTGCTCGAGGGGACGAAGCGAAGAGGAGAGGTAAAGAGAATCCCGACATCACACATGTCTCGTCGGCCTCGTATATGTCCTGTTTAATCGTGCACTTCTTTTCCAAAGAATACGGCCCACCGCTAGAGATATCGCTGTACGAGTGATATCTTTGGGTTTTTTGCAGCGTCCCACTTATCGCTCCAGCCTCGTTTTTGTGAGCTCCAAATTACAGTTTGACATCCCTTTAAATAGAAGGATGAAGGTTTTGACTGCCACGCAAGTGGCGACTTGTGGTTGTCGTGGAGTCTCAGTGACCCGCGACAAAGAAGTCTTTTTCTGTAGGGTTGTCTTTAGCCTGTGCCGTACGTAGAGGATATGCGGGTAGAAAATGAGGCAGAGGAGGAAATCAGAGCACCGATCTCTGGTTGGAATGATTGGTGGGTATAGACGCAATGCTCTGCCTTCGTCTTTACTGAGTGCTTGAACGTATTCGAACAGGCTCCATGCCTCAGAACGTGCCCTGGCTGCGCTCACGTGCTCGATGTCCAGGAGGCCCCGAAGCGTTGTCGTCAGTAGGAAGTCCGAGCTGGAGGCGAAACAACTGAAGCCCATCCTTACCATTCTCTCTCTGTCAGTAACCATTGTCTCATCGCTTTTTTGTTTTTCCAACAAAAAAAATTGTTTTGTTCCTTTGTCTTTATTGCAGCTCGTGTCTCAGCTAATATAGATTGTGCTTTAATTTCAGTAGCGAAACCCTCTCGGTGAAAATGAGAAAATCAAAAGTCGAGCTTTCGTTTTTCCACACAAAAAGAAGGACTTGCCCCACGTGAACTTTAATCGCTAACGTCAGATGTTGTTACGTTTTCAGAGCGCGCGGGACTTTAATGAATTGCCCTGGGGAAAACTAGTCGTTTCTTTGTGTTGCTGTGTTTTGGGCCTACAATTCATTAGCAGCGCCCCGCAGTTTCTCAACTGCTGCAAGACCGTGGATGTCGAGTGCTCTTGGAAATCAAACACAGAGGCACAAACAGAATAGGTGAAACTAGAAGCGGTTCGCGTCATTCCCTCGATTGAAAAGCCGGAAATTCGATCATGGTGCGTTGGCACTCAACTCATCAAGTAGTAAAGCGTTGAGTTCTAGCAATATGAAAAAAAAAACGCGACAGATCTGTTACAACACGAATTCTCTTGATGTAAAAGCAAAAACTACTTAGAACAACAAGCAACTTCACTGAAAACACATCGATAAAGACCTCAGTAGTAATGAGATCACTGCGGTGTTTGGTGTTTCTTTTTTTAGCCATCGTTTCGCAACAATTGATCTATTAAAACTTCTGCTCGTGTGCTCGACCACTCCATCATCCACGATAGGTGCGTTGGTAGCATCGAAACTCTGGGTGTAATATTTTCTGAAACCATGTCTCGGAATGCTCACGTAACATATATTGATAAGAAACTTTGCAAAGTTGTCGGAATAATGAATAATTATCGACATAGTCTTCCAGAAAACGTAAAAAACAACAATATTTAATGCACTTTTTATTCACTTATTTGTTACGCCCATCCAGTTTGTGGAACGACTACAAGGGATACTTGGATAAATTACGACTACTAAAAAAAAAATAAGCTCTTAGAATAATTAAAAAATTTCGTCGTAATCCTCACTCTTTTCCTCTTTCTGAAAAGAAAAAAGAAGAAGAACAACATAGAATCATTGATATATCAAATATGTGTTGTTATAGGTTAATTCGAAACTATAAAAAATTTGTAAAAGTAAATATTCGAAATATTTTAAATATGGCTAAGCTCGAAATAAATAAATCACTGTACCCACCACGCTTTCGGGCCTCCTGGCGTATTCCCAACGTTACAAATTTTGGTACACAAAGATACCGTTACAAATTACCACCTTTACTAAACACTTTCTTTTCTCGTGATACTGAAGCATCTTCGGTAAATATAGTCACACCATCTAAGAGATATTGATATATGAAAACATTATTTATTTTGTATATTATAAAATTATAAAATGTATATTTTTATATGCATTTCTTCTATATATATATATATACATATAGACGGATCGCCATAAGCGGTATTTCGCTTTACGGGGTATCGTTATAAGTGGATTGCACTGCTGTTCCAGCCGCCAGGATCGCGACATCCGACAAAATCACGTGCCGGCTTCGCGTGACGTCATTTGCTGCCCCCTCGGGACCTTTTTCCATGTATGGGTGGCGTAGGACGCTAAACACACCCGTCGAAAACTCTCTTCAGACACCGTCGTACTAGCTAATATAAGAATGGTGCAGCAACCGAACCTGCGAAGCAAGAAAAAAAAAGTAATAAAAGACGGTGTAATATTGTTTCATATTTTGCTTATTTTATGTTTGGTATTTTACTACCTGCACAAACACGCTTCCAATAAAAGAAAAAAAAAGATATAAGACCGAAACCAAGTAGTCCATAAAAGCACCAGGAGCTTCCGGGCTCCCGATCAACCCAATATCCGTTCTAAACCCCCAAAAAAAGAAAAAAAAAGTTTTGTTTTGGCTTTGGGTTATATGTCTCAGCTTCCCACCTCAAAAGAAGTTTTCGAACGCAGGCCACTTACTTTGAGTGACACATTGGCGAAGTGTAAAAAATTAGATTTTTGGTTGCCTCCCGTTTTTTATACAAGCCATAGGAAATTGCGCTTTCACATTCAGCAGCAGATTGATCCCAGTGAGCCTGCTAGGTAGACATAGCGTTCGAAAAAAACAACTTCAACATCCTGATGAATTACCCCACACTTTGGGGCGGGGGGGGGGGAACTAGAAACATCTACATGGGAGTGCAGGCGAGCATCAATATAAGGTGGCAGGTGAGACGTGCGCAAACTGCATTTGGTCAGAAAAGGAGGGACAAGTGGCAGGGCTGAAGTGTTCTGTGTTCGCAGCAGGGTTTGAGCTGAGCGAATGGATCGACCTTTTGTGGTGGTGAAAAATGATGGCGAACTTTTGGGGGTAACATGTATAGAAGAGAGGTTTACCTGACTATTTTTAGCTGAGTTTGAGGCTTTGTCCTCCTGTCAGCGTTTTTATTCTGTTCGACGGTTGATGTTTCTATGTTTCTCGACCCTGCAGTCTCGGGTAATTCATCGATTTGGTAAATATACACCATCTCGCCTCCGCTTTTACTGTAATTCCAAATAAATATAAATTAAAAGAAAAGTTTGTAACTAAAAGGGGCAAAAAAGTTTGGCTCACCTTTCGCACTATAACTACTCACAACTTAACAAACGCCGGGAGTGGTCCCGAACATCTCATTATTGCTTAGTAGCCAATCAACGTGCGGCATTAGCCTTTAAGAATGCCAAATAGCCAATCATGAAGCGAGAAGCTTAAATATACTGAGCCACGCTGTCTTTTTCTGAAGTATAGTCGGCGACCGTAAGCTTCAAATGCGCTTCCTATCACTACGTGTCAAGTCACTTAGTCAAGTCAAGTCATAGTCACTGAGCGTCAAATGAGCTTTGCTGTCAGACGGTTTGGTTGAATTATGTTCTTTAAAAGGGACAACAAGTAAACTCAGATTGATTTGTTATCCTCTTGCATACGCGAAGCATTTTTACCGGATATCCATTATTAGTTTATGTCAAACGTTTAATTTTGTTCCACTTTATTGACCTTCCAAGCGCATGGATATGATGCACTGCATTAGGGGAGATTCAAAGTAAATTATGCACATATGAACTTATTACACAGTGACGAGTTGCGACATAGCTATATCTTCAGGGAAGGAAACATTTAGTGTGTCGAAACATTGCGGGTATATCTCGATACGCCCGAGACGGGTCTACTCCGACAACTCGAGGGTGTCCCAAGCGGACCTTCCACTATAAAACGAGCGGTAAACAATCGGCACCTCCACATGAAAAGCTCGCACTTTCACCGAATGTGCTATTAGCAGGTCTGTTTTACGGTGTGAAATTTCTTGGCGCAGTTCTTTTCCTCTAAAAATATAAGAGCGAAAAACATGCCAAAGTCAACGTCCTGCGCGTTCGCAGACAACCGAGTTGGCGACGCTATTTACTTGTGGCGCAATTCTCGATAGGCGGAGCGAGCAGAAACCTGAGTGCGTCGTCTGCCAGCTGCACCCATCGAAAGATGGCGCCACAAGTAAATGGCGTAGCTAACTAGGGTCATCTGTAAAGGCGCCCAGCCTTGACTTTTGGAAGCTTTTTTGCTGTAATTCTTTACATGAAGAAAACTCCGCCTTAAAATTTTACACGGTAAAACTGACCTGCTCATTGCACATTCGGGGGAAGTTTGAGCTTTCTATGTGCAACGCCGATCTGTCGGGCTCATTTTACAGTGGAACGTCTGCTTGGAACACCCTATATAGCCACTATATCTCATGAAACTCAGGTCTCGGTCTATTGTATTGACGCTTCTTGCTTACCGATTATCTCTTTAGCGTTCTTATCAGCTAATACCGTAATCTCGGAGCAATAATAAAATTCTCTGAGTCGCCGCGCACTGCGTTACTTAAGCTGTCCGTGATTGTAGCTGCAGAGAAATCATCTAGGGTTCTCAAAGTAGCCTGATGGTCTACAATGAGCTTACACAGCCACTTAAACCGCGCCAGTATCAGTTCAGGTGTATTGATGTTTTGTGGCCTAGATGATGCAAACTGTCTAGTGGGAGCCGATTAGAATTTAAAGTAAGCTGTCCCTCGTTACGTCACTCTTGTACAAGTGAGCGAGTCGGCAATTCTTGTCGGTCAGCGTACACACGTACAACAAAGGGTCCAAACTCAAATAGGTTATCAGCGAACTCATCAAAATTTGCACTGTTTTAAAGCATGGGATTCTTTGTTTAAACGGAATCTCCATCCCAGAGCGTTGTGCGTCCTTCCATCTGTCTGTATGTTTTCCCGTTAAATCTAGTGAGAAGTTTGACTGTCACTTCACGTCACGTGACCTTACGTCACTGTGTCAAGTCGTGAAGTCACGTGATATCATGACGTCACTTGATGTGATGTCACCCAGACGCCAAGTCGAGTGGCACTATGACGTCACTGCAGTAATAATTGACGAAAACGAGCGTCCCAGATGTTTTATCCTTTGAAATATTCGTGACGACACTGGGACGTTCAGTCACGTGACCACGTCGCGCAACGTCAGGATATGCTACAGATGGCAGTATTGGCATTACTGTAACTAAAGCTTTCTAATTTTATCAGATTTGCTGTAATTAGTAATGAAATCAATTATTCTTTATGCTGGTAATTTAGTAATGTAATGAACTACTTCCAGGCAGTAATCTTGAGAAAAAAATACTCATTGTTTTTGTAATTACTTTTTCCCGAGGCCCATTAGCAAGTCGGGGATAAGACAACCACATAAAGGCGGTGTCGAAAGGCGAAGCGGATGGAGAACAGCTTTCGAGTGAATTTGCATAGCGGAAAGGCCACGGTTCACGGAACTTCAGTCGAGACGGATTCACGGCGCAACGCCATGAAAGACTTACCAGGCTACAATACACCTTTCCAAGAAACACTCGACCCCAAAGATAACAAACCCTTCTCGAGCCCAGTCACTGGGTTTGAGGCTGGACTCTTACCAGCATCCCTGCTAACCATTACCGAGTGGACTGTGATTTCGATAGGCGCATGCCTGTTTAGGCACAATTTCAAACACTTTTGGCGGCTAAATTCTTGTTTTTTCCCGCTGTATTTTGTGTTTTAGCGTATGTATTTCCCGAGGACATTAAAAAACATTGTACCATTTTTGAAAACAACAACAACAACAACAACAAGAAAACGTCAACTATTTTTGTTGGGTACGCGCGCGACAGAACGAATGCGTCTGGAGTGTTAGTTGTCGTTTTTTTACGACGTTTTGACGGCGATGCCCGATTAGCCACGTGTCAAATGACAACGCGCTTAGCTGTCGAAAATAGTTTACAACAGACGATAGCCGTAAGGCACGCGTTTTTCGAGCTCACAAATAACGTGTTTACCGATAGACAAGACACGGACATACAATTTAGCAAGTGTTAACATTGAAAGATACTTGAAAGATACGTTTGCCATTAAGTTATTTTTGAAAGACCACAAGGTTGACCTTCCTTTGAGAGTAGTTATCAACGAAGATGGAACGTGGCAAAAAAACTGTCTCCACGTTCCTTCAGAATGGTCTTTCATGCCGAGATTTTAAAAGCCCGTTAGCATTAGGTTCTTCCATGGATTTGATATCAGATATTCAACCGTTTCATGGTAAAGTTTGCACGATTTTTTCCCCTGGATATTAAGGATTTGTATTATTCACTCCAACCAGCCGTTTTGCTTTCTAGGGTCCGCTCGTTTCTAGAGGAAAATTTAGTTCGGTTTCAGTCCCAGTCTGGTATAGAGATCAATGATTTTCTAAGGATACTTGAACTGTATCTAAAGTCGACAGTGGTAAACTATGATGAGCGGAGATACATTCAACGTCAAGGCGTTTGTATTGGTTCGGCTGTCGCCCCGGCCTTCTCAGAAATATACCTCCGGAGCTTAGACCTAAAATTGCATGAGTTGATCAAACATTATCACCCGAGCTCAGTACTTATTAGAAGATACGTGGATGACGTTTGGTATGTGTCCGTGACTCAGCCCTTGCCGGTTCCATTGAGAATACCGTGTACAGGAGGCACCGGAGTTGCAGTTTTCTATAGAAAAGCCAGCCAACAACGTACTTCAGTTTTTAGACCTCCAGCTCAGATTCGTCCCCGGTTTATGTTGGTCGTATGGCAAAGACAAGGCTAAACCAGTACTTCCCTTTGATAGTTTCCATTCAAAGCATGTCAAAGCAGGATCGGTTCGAAACATGATTAACAACGCGGTTCAAAAGTTTTGTTGGCACTCCATTATGACGTCGATTCAAGTTGTGTTTTCCCGGCTAAGTGTTGCAAAGTATCCTCAAGAATTTATTTCCAAGCAGCTTTCGTACATTGTTGCAAAAGACAAACAAATTAGGAAAATGCTCGAGCACAAAAAGTTTGTAATCGTACCGTATTTTCATAGAATTTCACAGAATTTAAAATCAGTCGGTGATAAGTTTGGTTTACGCATGGCGATTAGCACAGATAGCAGTTTGAAACGATTAACTCCGTTCGCTTCCGCCCAGAAAGGTTGTTTAAAAAAACACAGGGAAAAGTGTGTTACATGTATTTCAGGTATACTCTACGAGATCCCTTTTGATTGTGGTTTGTGCTATATAGGTCAAACGAAGCTTTAGTATTAATGATAGACTAGGCGAACATAAACGTTGTGTCAAGAACAAGGATCCATGTTCCGAGGTATCCAAGCATATTCAGGAGTGTAGGAATTGCGTGCCTTTATGGAACTCTACAACCACCATCGTAACAGAAAAAGACGACCACAAGCGCCTACTGAAAGAGTCAATCGCAATAACGAAGCATTGGAATGCAGTGAACAAGTCTACTTTGTCTTTAGATGCGGAATGGAAGCGATTTCTAAATCTGTAATGGTATTGTTAACTATTTTTTTGTGTGTGCGTGTAGTTTTTTTATCTTAGTTTCGCAGTGAAAGGTCCAGTGCAATTTGTAGTTTTCCCAGCGTGTATTTTTTTAATGATGTGTCATCTTTGGTGTTGTCAGATCTTTTGTTGGTTTGACCCCATTGCTAGAGGTCCGGTGTCGTGTCTTTTGAGGAGAGGGGTGGTGTCATGTCTTTTGTGGAGAGAGGTGATGTGAAGAAGGGTTCCCTTTCCTTCCTTCTTTTTTCAACCCTATATAAAGGGTTCTTTTCTCAATAAAGGTTTAACTGTGTTTGAGACGTTCTCCTTCTCTTCCTTGTCGTCGTCTGTCATTACCTCAGTCTCGGGTTTTTCACTAAAATGTTAACATTCGAACAATTTCTGTACGTACCACATGACGCAGCGTTACCTGAAAAGAATTTGTTTGAGAAAGATCTCAAATAACACAGCTACAAACGGCGACAGTCCCATCCATCTTGGCGATCGGACGGAATCCAAGATGACTTCGTTTTGGAACACGTTTTAGGGAGAGCTTCTTTTTTTTTTTTCACACCAACACCGAGGCGAAGGAACGGGCGCGACTGACTCCAACCCGAACAAATAGTTTTGGCTATGACTGAGAAGGACACTACGCGGATGATCTCTGGGAGAGGGGAGAACAATTGTCAGTGTTCGCAAAATCGCGTCGAAGGCCGTTCGACGTCCTTCTCCTCCTTCTTTTTCCGTGAACCTCCAGCAGAAACGCTTGAATGGCGGGGACTTATCAGCCCTTTTTCTCACAGTGGAAGAGAACACAGAAAGGGTACGCAGCATACAACAGAAAAATTAACTGGAAACTTTCAAGACGGTCCAGAAAACGTCGAATGCAAAACCGCAAAACATAGGTAGAGAATCGCGCTGAGTGGGTTTCTACAGTCCAAGAAAGTGGCAGAACATTTCTAGCTGATAGGGGGCGCGAGAGTTGCACCAGCCGCATCAGCATCAGCAACTTGGCGGCGGCTTAGGAGAGTTTTTTCTTAGAAAGGTGTATATGGAGGGCACGCCACTAAGAAGATCACCACATTTAAAACCTGTGGCAAATAGTCAGGAGTTAACATTGGTCCCCAGTCAAGAATTCACAATTTTTCTGGAATAGCTTTCGTCCACGGCAGGTGAAGATGCTTTTCGTATACTCCGTTCTCCACCTAGCTGAAATTGTAATGGGATCGACTGACTCCTTAAACCAGTTGTTCGTCCACCCTTGGCCGGTTGATCACGTCCCCACCAATACCTACGCGCAGAGAACACAGTCAGGCGACAAAAGGGAGGAGGTTGAGTGGTCCGGCTAGCGCGCAGCTGCCATCCCATTCTCAGCTTAAAAAGCGAGCAAAGCAGACGCCATGGAAAGCAGCCTATAATCTAGCTTTGCACGCGGTATGCCTCCCTGCCTTTTCCTCTCTCTTCACCTTGGGGAATTAAGTTAGGGAAAAAGAAACCCACGGGATTTGCCGCTGGTTCGTTTTCAGGAGGCGCCCGCAGCAACCCCTCTTCTTCAGTTGGCGGGGCCTCCTCCCCCTCCCCTTCTCTCAAAAAGAAAAAAAGATTGACGGCTTTCTTGCGTGACTACGCGTGGTAATTAGCACTCTTCTGGTGTTTTCGAGAAAAATATTACTCCAGAGGAATATCCGGGAATGCGTCAACCAGTACATTTGAGAGAAAAGATTCGACTGCGTCCGAGTCAAGAGAAAAAAAAACGCTTTAGGAATTTCCTGAACCTTGCAGAACATGCGTTGAGAAAATGCACAATGAGCAGCTCAGCACATTTCACCACAGTCGTGACGACTTCATGCAAAAATGAGCTGCCATGGTCCGTCCAACTGGAGTGGAAGACTTTTTAAAAATCAGGAAGATGGAATCACATGAGCCCTTAACTTATAAACTTCGCTATTGAATGAATAGCAAAACTTGTGAGCTATTGGTTTTCAACAAATATCTCTCAACTTTTAAGCTAAAACGACCGTTTCCGTTCGGTTGATGTCTTAAGAAAAATAATCGCTCCTTGAATACTGATTTTTACGCATCATAGTACATTAACCGTAAAAAATTGCTGTAGATACTTTTTTTTTCAAAACAGGAATTTGTTTAGTATGATTAGTCTCACTTTAATAGGGATGCCACATCACGAAGGTTAGGTGCTCGATATGGCATCGAGTGGTATCGATGTGGCATCGACTTGTCATCATTGGGGCATCGATGTGGCATCAAGAGGTTAGGTGCTGAAAGACCTTCGCTGTCTGTCCTTGTCCCTAAGTGTTTTTATAACTTCTTTGATTCTCGTATTTCCACCAACCCGCTCTTTATTCTTTGTTCCCTATAGGTGCTGGAGCCTTTTGTTTCTAAATTTTCCCCATCTGCGAAAGTCACGCCAAAACTCATTGTGTGTCTTCCAAGCTTTTTAGATTGTTATAGTAGTTAAACTTGTGGTGGAATACCAGATAAGGTACAAAGATCGCAGTGGCCACCATCATCGTCTCTCGCAGCAGAAGCTTATCTCGCTCCAATGTTTCATAGGTTAGGCTTCTCCACACACATACACTAAGTGAGGGGAAGCATCATTTACAGACTTCCGCCCTAGCGAGTAGAAAGCGAAGGAGAGCATTACTCGAGAGCGCGCGGAGACCCCTAAACACCGAGCTCTGGTTGCAATGGTTAGTGGGTCGATGCCGTTCGCGTTCGAACGCGTCGTTCAAAGAGTGATTAGACACAAAGGAAGCTAGCGGTACGTCTATCCATTTAATCATACCAGAGCTCGCCGCTCCGGCGCTGCCTCGCGCTGTCATCCCCTCCCCTCTTTGAGTTTCTACCTGTATTGGGAGACGCTACAAGAACGAGCTCCGAGATTTTAGCGTCCCTACCAATCACACTCGGTCAAGCGGGCAATCATTCTTTATGGCGACATGCTCGCGCTTGTAGCTTCGTCTTCGCTGGCACCTAAAGCGAAAATAACTGTTTCTGGCGTCTGCCGACTTGAATTCGTGAAAGCTGGGCAGCCCAAAAGGCGTGTGAATTAACGCGTAACGAGTAAAATCAATAAATGTCCCGCGCGAAGTTTTTTGTTTTCTCAACTAATTAATTTTTTAGAATGTTTTTGTTTCTCGAAATAAAGGGGACTAAGCGCGTTTATCTAAATGGCTTCGGACAGGACCCTATCAGAAGCTCATGTTCATATTTAGGACCGAGCTCTTTTTATAATAGAGTCCTGTGGCCGACATTTGGGGCTTTTAGCAAACCGTTACCATGGTCTGCGTACCGCAGTACCGGAGCGGAGGCATGTGGTTTAGAGAAGCTCGTTTTAGCGAACGCCGTTTTACCAACCCCAGTCTATCGAATCCCTTTATAGAGAAACCTATTTTAGAGAAAATGGCGATGAACCTCCTTTTAGCGAATTCGGCCACCGCTAAGCGGCGTGGACGGATGGTTCGGGTGAGTTAACATTTTTCTAGTGCGCCGCCGCAGACTGCCGCCTCGAAGGGGCGTATACGCGGGGCTGGAAGGGGGGGGGGGGTGTTAACACGTTTCCCAGTGATACAAGCTTGAGGCGGGGAAGCGTTTTTTAAACAGAGTTCTTTTTCGATAAACGGAGTCTTTCTAAATTGGGGCTCCGTTTTTTTTAAACCGAACTTCGATGTAATAGCTGAGTGGTGATGTCTTGTATAGTTGTTTATATATATATATATATATATATATATATATATATATATAATAATATATAAATTGCGCAATAAAAAAATAATAGAACCGCATCACGAGATACCCTTTAAGGCTCTTTTGTTTAGTCTAGGACCATTGCTAGCGTTTTTTTTTGTTTGTTTGGTTGCAAGGCATGTGCATGATGTAAAATATAGTTTTCTATTATTTTATTTTTTTCGGCGGCACGTATACACCTGGATTAACTTCACTGAACGTTCCACGGTACGTATTACCAGTGCAAGCTAGCACGACTGCAGACCCTCTGTTCCAGGCAGCCGTCGCTGCCACAGTATCTGGAAAGCGGCACTCCGAGGAACAAATCTTCCAGCCATTTTCAAGAATCGATGATCAACGGACAGGCCCGCCAAAGGTCAAGACCCAATTAAGGCCCGGCGAGTGTCCTGTTTCGCGCAGGGCAGTGTTTGTTTTCTTTGACTCCTCGTCATCCGCTCCGCGTGTTTATTTTCCTTCCTTTTTAAACCTTTTGTGATCTTTATTATTCTTTCGACGGGTCCTTTAAAAAGAGATACGCTTGTAAAGCGTATCGCTTTTAAGAGATTCGCTTTAAGAAATACGCTTTTCTTAGACGTATTTTTTAAAAGAGATACGGCTAAAAGAAAGCCGGGCGCGGCTTGGTAAGACATGCCCTGTGATCGCGCTTTTTACTTCGTGATTGGTTCTTCGGAGATCTTATTAACTAACACAGCATTCTTATCGGCTGCGGTGTGTCGATTTGATGCTCTGGAACAGCCACGCCTTGCGGTGTAGACTCGTTGTAGCCACAGTAAGCCAAAACTCGTCAGTGCGTTCCATGAATGGATGAACGAACACGGCTGAGCCGTTTTAATTGGACGGTGTATTGCACCACCTGGTGGGTATTTTTCCGCGTTTGTCTGCGCCGTCTAGTCGTGATAACAGGGGCGTTGCTCACAAGGTCAGTTTGTTTTTTGCAGATTGTTTACAAATTCACAGGTCGTTTCAGACGGACATCACCAAGGAACCTATATTCGACAATTCTAGGGGGATCTCTTTATTGTTTGAGGTGAGGACGGGAGTGTTGCGGGCAAAGACATATGGAGCTAGATATCAGGAAGTAGATAGGGTTTGTGGAGCTTGTGGAGAGGAAGAGGAGACGGCTGCAGCAGTTGATGCTTTACTGTAAGGGGCTTCACCTTGTAGTAGCCGAAAAGGCGACAAATTTGACAAACGCACTGGGATTTAGGGATAGTGAGAGAAAGAGAAGACGTGAGGAAGAATATATTATCTGACTGGTGGCATAGTTTGAAGGAAGGATGAATATTTTCTTATTTCCTTTCGGGAGACCACGAAGGGCAGAAGGTGTATGCACCCAGTTGCATAGAGGCGCCTTCGTCGTAAGGATTATATATACTCCTTTAAGAATAAATCTATATATACATAGCCCAATGTTAAATACATTTCAGGAAAAATAAAACAAATACACTGCCTAGGTGGCGCATGCCGCCGCCCGACTCAATGGGTTCAGCCTCATCCATCCATCCATCCATCCATCTCTCACACGCCTTGCGTTTCCTATTTGCCAGATCCCGTCAACCGCGAAGCCGTATTTTCGACAACGCATAGCGTGATTGCAAGGCGAGACACTTGGGGCAACGGGGAATTACACCCAATTAGGAGTGTTGTCGAAGTGCAGATGGCAATCGGTAACTAATGAATGACCTCTTCGTGCTCCTGCACGTGGTTTGAGTTCCATTTTGGTTTCACTGACGTGGAGACAGTTTCATCCCCCAAAGTAGAAAAATATATTGTTGGAGCTGTTGTAGACACTTTTCTCCCGTATTACATTTACTATCCCACGTGTCGTCGTGTTTTGTTTTTCCTTTTCTTGTTATTTTGGGTCTTTTTTTGTATTGCCAGATCCCGTCGTATTACTTCTGCTCTCGACAAACACTCCTGGTCGCTTTTGGCTGCAATTTTGTTCACGACGGATGGCCACCAGCGGTCTGAAATATATATATGTTTTATATATATATCGACGTCCCGTTCTAACCTTTAAGCGGACATCTGGGGAAGTTTGAACAGCAACAAAAGCTTTATTTGGCCGGCGTCTCGGAAAGAGACTTCTTAAAGTGGATTTGGAAAAGGCCTGTAAACAGACTCTATCATTAAGAGCGGGAGACCCGTGTGTGTGCTGTCCACTTTTTGCTTCTAGTCTCGGGTATTCAAGATGTTCAAATGGTCTGCTTCCGTAAGGGTGGCTACATTTGCTCTAGTACCATGGCTTCGTCACACAAATGTAGGTTGCTTTGTAGATATATTTGCGCATCAATGGTAAACCCCTTAAGTTATTCTTCCTTTACAACTCACCCTCCCGCAAAAAGAAATTACAATCAAAACAAAATGCAAGCATTATGATGGCGGGGATTTGCATGCTCACTTCTTGCTAGTTGAGTAAGCATTCAAATTCGTGAACAGAAAAAATGATATATATATATATATATATATATATATATATATATATATATATATATATAAAGTGTTTTTTAAGCTTAACAGAATTTTTAAAACAATCCATGAAAGCTAGGTTAATGCGGTCTGCGCAGGTAAGTTATACGGCCAGGGGGACATAGTATGTAGGACTAATCGTAACGATCAGTCGGCTAATTAGCTAAGATTCGTTAATTAACTTTTTAAATAATGAAAATAGACATATAGTTCCAATTAGAAACTTGCTCAGCGTCATCGAAAACCACTAAATTAGTATTTTTCAGAAAGCCTTTGAACGCGCGAGAAGCGTAGTAGTGCACTAAAGTTACCGCTTGTGGAGCAGGTACAAGGCTGGGGCTAGATAAGAGACAGAAAAATTGCGCGGGCGCCTTATCCGCAACCGCTAGCTTTCTACCTGCTCAATGAGTGCTAACCTTAGTGCGATACTACGCTTCTCACGCGCTCAAAGTCTTTCTGAAAATTACTGATTTAGTGGTTTTCGATGACGCTGAGCAAGTTTCTAATTGAAACTATATGTCTATTTTCAATAATTAAAAAGTTCAATTAATGAATTTTAACTAATTAGCCGACTGATTATTACGATTAGCCTCCTATATTACGTCCACCTGGCCGTATAACTCACCTGCACAAAACGCATTAATCTAGCTTTCATGGTTTTTAAAAACAATTCTGTTAAGCTTAAAAAAAACAGCCAATTATATACTATATATATATATATATATATATATATATATATATATTAATATATATATATATAGCAATACGAGTGAAATTTGAACAGTAATTTGTCTCTATAAAATTTAGCAAGACAAAAGCAAAGTGGAAATGAGGAAATAAATTTTAAAGTTCAAACTTTATGTTTGTTTGGTTGTGTTGTCTGGTGTTTGAACAAAGAATCGACTTTGTTGTATCAACAAATTGAAGAAAGATAACGAAGAAAATAAGATTTAAAGAACTAAGCGTATAAAAAATTTTTTTTATAAATTTTGTATGAAGAGCGTAAATTTAGAACGTATGTTGCTACCATTGTTTCGTCTTAACTTGATATTTGCTAATCATTTCTGGACAATTATACTACTAACTGACACTGATAAGTGCCCCAACTAAAGAGGCGTCAAGCTGTTTGTGGGTCAGTAAAAATAAATAAATAAATAAATAAATAAGTAAATTGCAGGAACCAGGCACGTAGCCAGGATTTTGTTAAAATTTCGGGGGGGGAAGGGGCGGGACCCATGCCCCTCCCCCCCTGGCTACGTGCCTGGCAGGAACCAAGGACATGGCACTACATATTTACGTACATTATTTACAGAGTTCAACAGAATCCGCAATGAGACTGATAGTTGGAATCGTTGAGCGTGCTCTGCCACTCAAAAGCGCACCATCATGGAGATCATCATGTTTCTGTATACATGTTCTATTCTCGCTGACCCAATCATATAAACATAAAAGGCCCAATGACATTGCGCTTTTGACTTTATGCTTGACTGGTCCCATTAGCTCGTAGTGTCCGCTGCGTATGGACTTTAGCTGAAACGAAGTATAGCTCATTCTTAACTCTTCGGCAGTTTGTTTCACGCCACACATTAACATTAAAGAAAGATGAAAGTGGAGTTTATTTAACGTATAGCAGGCGCCACCCGAAAAGCTTTCGCTAATCGTTGTGACATAAAGAGATATCTCCCTCTTCTTCACATCCTTCGTTGTTACGCTTTTTATCGGTCTAATTCCATGGGCATATTATTCTTTGAGGTTAATAGATCACAACCTAATGCATTTCCTTATCACGTCTCTTTTCCTCTTTTTGCCTCAATTGCCGCACATGTTGAACACTTCTATTTCTACCTTACTGCGCTACCGCTATCTTTATTGTTAGGAAACTTCGCAACGTTCGACAAACTTGGGGCAGCCCTAGCGCACTTGAATAAAATATAATTTCCTCTCGCAATTTCTTTTTTTTTATCTTTCCTTGAGTCGTCTCCTTTTCCGAAGTGCCTCGTTTAAAAATAGAGATTCTTGAAAATCGAGAAGGTGGGCACGTTCCGTACCACACTTTGATGACTGCAGCAACAAAAGAAAAGTTAGGTCGAGCGTTTTTGTTCAAAAAGAAATTATTGGTTCGTTCTCCTTAAAAAAAAAAGATTTTGTTTTTTGTTTTTGCGGGAATCGCCACTTTGCTATCAATATTAAACGTCTATAGATTGAAAATAAAAGCCCTTTTTAGGTATGCAGCTTTCTTCTTTTGGGTACATTTCATGAAACAATTAAAAGATTAATGTTCTTCTCGAGGGAACATCGAAAGGTATTATAGAACACATTTGTTTGTGCCGTTTTGACTAACTGCACTGGTCCTAAAAATCTCTTCAGATTTGAAATGCTGAGCAATTCGGAAAAAAAGGACGCTGTTTCTCGGGCCGAGTAAATAAACTATGCATCGCAGAAAGATCTAACTCCGTGAGTATGTGGCACTAGCGGTTCGGATAGAACGCGAAAGTTTGAGAACATGACGTTTCCTGGATGAAAAGATAATTGAGAAAGACAAAAATGTTCTATGAGCCGACTTCCATAATGGACCTTTTTCACATACCGACGGCACCAGGCGGCGGCTGCAGGAACTAAAAATCGAGGAAGGGACCTACCTGCGCTACCAATCGATAATGGGAGCTACGCTACCAGTTTCTTCGTTCTCTGAGCAGCGGGGCGTGCCCAACGCGCCGTCCAAGTGGGGCATCCATGGTGTCCACCTAAACGTCCTGTTATTCTTTCCGTCCGCTTTCTTTTTGCGTAACACAATTATATGTATGCTGCAATTACGTTTCTACTCGCTGATCTACAGCCTCCTTCCGAATTTCCTCGATTTTTGGTGCCAACTTCCGCCGCTTGGCATCGGGCGCTCGCGCGTGCGCAGAACGCTTCTCGGAAAAGGTCCATTAGTCTAATATCGTCAAAACAAAAAATTACATTGTGGGCGCCTGTAGCATTTGTTTTCAACGAGAAAAGAAACTTGTCAGCAAGAAAGAAAACAACATTCGTATTCTTGCCGACAAGTGTTTTTACTGATATAAATCCCACAAGCGTCCGCAATGTCAGTTCTTGTTTTTGGCGATATTAGGCTTAGGCGTACGTCGGCTCTATAAATTTATTTCGTCTTTCTCAATTTTCTTTTTTTTTTTTCAGTTTGTACAACGTTTTTTTCTCAAGCTTACGAATTTTATCCCAATCGCTAGTGTCACGTTCTCACGGAGTTCGAGCTTTCTGCGATGCGTAGTTTATTTTGCCCGGGCCGGAAAACACACTTCTCTTTTCTCGGGAACGCCCTATACATTGCAAAGGTATCGCATTCGTTTTTCAAAACGAAAGCCTTTTTTTTTCACTTTCCGTTCTTGAATGCACATACACGAGGAAAATATGATTGCCTAGATGTTTACGGAAGCAACCTTGGAAACCCCAAGAACCAAAAGCAAAAAAATATATATTTGCGACCGAATATATATTTCTTTTTTTGTATAAGAAGACTTTTTGAGTGAAAAGGTAGTGACTATTTTGACATACACCGTCAAAATATTTCAGAAATTATTTCGACATCTGCGACGTCCCTTCCTCGAAACGTCAAAGTGGTGGCTTTATTATTTTGACGTTCGCCTTCAATGCAGCCGTCGCAGTGGTAGGGTCAAAGCTGTTTCGTGGTTTCATTCTGTTTAGTTTCTGATTGTGTTGTCGGTGTTGTGTTGACGTTTTGGCGGATTCATGTGCTGCGTGCCTAAGAAGTTTTGGTCCTAGTTGGCAGTGGAAATGTCTTGTTCAACGCGTGTGTGGGACTGGCTCGAGAGTTGATCCTTTCGGACCTGACATGCCCGGCGGCGGCGGCGATGTTCTGAGCTCGCATGTTATTTCGGAACGCGTCTCACCTAATATTTTTAATGTGCAACAAGGGCGACCCGGATATCCCTCTGTCTTGCCTGCACGTAACAATTGTAAGTGCATGCGTACACTACGTAATACTGAGAAATTTCGCACGTTTTTTGTGCCTTTATATCGTGCGAGCTTGTTCTCGAACGGTGGCAGTTTCGCTTTGCATATGGCCCGTTTTGAAACCGGGTTTCGTGGGTTCGTTGTTTCGTTTAGATTCTCTGTTTGGTTCGTAGAGCGAGCCGGTAAACTGGATTAACTACTAAAGATCGGATGTTAAATAAAAGGTTGTGAATTCCGCAAACATTGTCTCCTTGATGTTTCTTGGCCGGTGCAAACGAACAAAGTTTGTGGCTCGGTTGTACGAGATACGCGCATTTTCCAATCAACTGCAAATTTTATGACACAGCATACAGCTCTTTTGTGTTTTGTTTTGTTTTTATTTTGAGTGACCCACCAACGGCTTAACGCCTCCATGGTGGTGCACTTATCAATGAGTCAATTAGCAGTAAAATGTTGAACAGGATAAAAACGAAATGAAATTTTATTTTGAAATTTTATGACACGGCATTCGGCTCCTTTGTGTATATGAGACACGTGAAATAAATCATAAAAAGCAGCGGTGTGCATTTTGTAATGTTAAGCACAACCAAGCAAACGTTACGTGTGGCATGATAGCTGATGCATATACTTCGAAGTTTTTTGGCATTCTACATAGCTTAAAAATTAATTAAAAAAAAAAGCAGCCGACTGCATGACATTTGTCTTCCTAAATTACGCGTCGAACTGCGACGCTGCCTGCAAACAAGTATTATAACGGGAGACGTCAACATGTTTTTAAAAATGTTTTCACGTCTTCAGCAAGTCGCGTCACGGACGTCAAAATATTATTCAATATTAATTTGAGAGTGGACGTTGAAATAGTCACTATCGAGTGAAAACAGGCTGTGCAGGGCTTCTCCTACACAACCTAGAAAACAAGGCCTTAGAGCTGGATTTGTGACGTCATCTACCGGAAGCCAGCGCGCGGCGGAAATTCGGCACGAGTGCTGCGTCAGTGTTCGGTTGGGGCTCGTGTCCAATCTGCGAAAACACGAGCTTCAGCCGAACGCTGACGTCATCACTCGTGCCCAATCCCTGCCCCACGCCGGCCTCCGATAGGTGAAATACAGAAGCAGTCTTGAGTAGTAACGAGTTACAACTCCGTTACTTTTAGAGCGCAGCTCTTAGGCACCCGTTTCCGGGTTAGGCGCCCGTTTGCGGATCGGTGTCGGCATAATCGCGCTAAATTTAGTGGGAAAATTGACGTCACAAGACCTCAACACCAATTCAATTCTCGCTAAGTTTAGCGGGTAAATCAAAGTCACATGACCTCAACACCAATTCAGATTTCTTGCTAAATTTAGCGGGAAAAATGACGTGACATGATTCGGTGCTCGGCACCTATGAACAAATTCAGTTTCTCCGCTAGATTTAGCGGGAAAATGGACGTCACTTGACCTCAAGTGCAAATTCCATTCCCTGCTAAATTTAGCGGGGAAATTGACGTCACGTTACCTCAACACCAATTCAGTTGCCCCCTAAATTTAGCGGGGAAAATGACGTCCCATGGCTTGGTGTCACGTCACCTATGAACAAACTCAGTTTCTCCGCTAGATTTAGCGGGGAAATTGACGTCACGTTCAGAGGAGGAGGAAAGGTACGAAGGATGAGAAAGGAGGAGGTGGAGTAGAGAGAGGAGGAAGAGGAGGAAGGAGAGGAGGAGGAGGGAGGAGGAGGAGGAGGGAGGAGGAGGATGGAAGGAGAGGAGTAGGAGAGAGGAGGAGGAGGAGAAGGGAGAGGAAGGGCAGGGAAAAGGAAGGCAGGAGAAGGAGGAGGAGGAGGAGTAGAAGTACGGAGGAGGAGGAGGGGCAAACCCTCACCTCCTCCTCCTCAAGAGCTGCGCTCTAACTTCGCTTTACAGATATTTGTAAACGTCTGTAATGTTTTTGGTTACTTTTAACTGGGACGTGTTGCTTCTCTTGAAATGTAACTTGTAACTGCAGCTCTGTTGCTTTTCTTGAGGTATCGACGAAAGTAACATTGTTAGTTTTGTCCTTACGTTTTCACAGTCTGTTAAGGATTAAGATATAATTGAGCGGATGCAATCTCTACTAATTTCTTGCACTTTCCAAATGACGTGTTTCGACATTTCGAATGCCAGGGCTAGCCTTGCGCGGAGCTTTAATTGCTTGTTGAAATAAAAGGTCAACGTGCAGGCGAGCTGGTGCGTATTAATCATGATGTCTAAACCATGAGACGGTGAAGGAAACTTGAAGATATATTTGAAGAAACAGAAGAAAGGTTACGGACATGCGTCTCAATGCTTGTCTCTCATGCTTTACTTGCTTTATGCAATAAACCTGAGGGGAGGGGGGGGGCGGTTTTTTACTTTTCGAGCGCAGCTCTTAGGCGCGCGTTTCTGTGTTTCATCGGCGTCGGCGTAACCGCGCTAAATTTAGCTGAAAAATTGAGGTCACGTGACCTCAACACCAACTCAATTCCCTGCTGAATTTAGCGGGGAAATTCAGTTTCTCCGCTAGATTTAGCGGAGAAATAGACGTCACGTGACCTCAAACCAATTCAATTCTTAGCGGGGAATTGAATTGGTGTAGAGGTCACATGACATCAATTATACCGCTAAATCTAGCGGAGAAACTGAATTTTCTCATAGGTGACGTGACACCAAGTCATGTGACGTCATTTTCCCGGCTCAATTTAATGGGGAAACTGAATTGAAGGAGGAGGGGATGAGGAGAAGGGAGGAGAGGAGTATGAAGGAGGAGGAGTGGCATACGTTCCACTCCGAACCCTCCCCTCCCCCTCCTCCTCAAGAGCTGCGCTCTAATTTCGCATTAGAAAGATTTGTAAACATATTTTATTTTATTTTTTATTTTTTATGTTACATAAAAGTAAGTGAAAGGTAACAAACGCCCTTATTTTTTTAATGTTACTCTTACCGTACCCAGTTACTCTTTCGTTGAAATAACTGTAACGGTAACTTCGCAATTTTTTCCTGAAAGCGACTGTAGTTGTAAGAAATAACTTTCTGGAAGTAGTTTACGCAAGACTGCGGAAAAGACCCGGATGGCCTTGCACTATAAAATATGCTGATTTCCCTACTCCTTTCTACTCAATCAGGTGCTACGACGACACATAACACAGATTATTCAAAAGGCAACCTTCCGTCAACTGCAGAGTTTTACTAGTGAATATCGTAGAATTCATAAAGCTTATAATTTTTATGAAGATTTAGGTATCGAAAACAGGTTGATTGAAATGAAACTTTGAATCGGTAATCGTGGGGCGTGAAGCAGCAGGAGTGACTCCGGGCAACTCCACGGTTTTCGGACGTCGTAGACCTTCCTTCTTGTTTTCCGGGTTTGGTTTGACTTGGCTTTTTCTCAGATTTTGTACCGAAAATAGTTTTGGGTTGTCTTATCAGCGCAAGGTAATGCTTCGAACGCGTTAATAAATAATTTATTGGGACGTCAGATGGATGAGATGGATCAAGGTCGAATGGGCAAACGTAAGATGAGTGAAAGCCAAAAGGGTAAGTGCAAGCGAGGAAGGCTCGTCACAAAGCCCGACGCTAACAGGATTACCTTTTAAGGATACATAAATGTTCAGTCTACCACGATGTCACTCCAGGGCCTCGGAGATAACGGCCTTAATGAAATAAATACATTTGCCACTGCAGACATACAAAAAAAAAAAAAGTCAGAATGTCGTCACAACATTTTAAATATAGCAGCGTGAAAACGGTCGTCACTTCTTTCAGTATTTTTCTCGGTTTCTTTAAAGGACCTGTGCAACGATATTCAATAGAAATGTTTTTCACTTTACACGAGCTTACTGGTACTGGTGGGACTCAAGGATACTCGCACGCAACGCCACTGGCCAAGAAACTCCTTTGTTGCGGTGTAATTTCAAGGATAAAAGCGATCATTTTCATGCAATCTCTCCTTTGCAAAATTTGATGACGTAACGTGGGGACCGCAGTACACCCATATGACGATATTTGAATGCGGTTCGTCAGATTTGACCCGAGCATTGCGTGGGCACTCGATTTGGGCTCGTGATAATTACTAGCTCGAGAAGCATTCGGGTAGTGGCCCGTGTCCGACATCGCTGCAACGACAACAATAGCCGAGCCATAACAATGTGTGGAACTCAGCGCGTGTCCTGTGCTTGGCCAACACCAGCGCGTGCTATCATGCAACATCGGCGGCATATAGTCGGCTCCAGATCATGCGGCCGCTTCGTTCTGGCTGCGAGTTGAGGGGTGGTCGATGCTCGTTTTTCTTTCATTTTTTCTGGGACTTCTATTACGTGGGGTGAAAAACGAACGCGTGTTCCTAGGTCATTAACGTCAGGATCCGTTTTAAACGGTATTTGCGCAAATTAAAAAAGTGCTGTATCGCCCTCTAACCTTGCGGCTCCGTTTCCGCTTCCGGGGCGCAAAGTGGAAGGTTCAAACCATAAGTATAGCCTTCACGAGCCCCAGTGCGCTTCGCGTCATAAAAAGGGGAAAGAAAAAAGTTTGTATTTATTTTGGTGGAGACACGTAACAATAGATTAGTAACGCCATAGCAGACTACCAAGTTACAAAATGATTTAAAATTGGGCTAGTTGGTAGTCATTCATCCTCACGTTAAAGCGCACAAAAGACGAGGACAAAGTAATAGCGGAATTCGCGCGGGTTCTTTCTGAGCGGCTCTCGAGCGCTCTCTTCCAGAGCGCGCGAAATCGGGTGGTTTAAAGAGAGTGCTGTGGCCTGATCGGGTGGTTCATTCCGAGGGCGTATCTCCCTCTCAGAGCGCTTCCTGGCACTCCGTCTGTAGCCGTCGGAGTGCGGAGCGGCGCAGGCGTCACGTGGTACTTGGACGGTGATCACGTGGTTTTGTTGACGATGGCCGGCAGTGGTCTGTGGTGGTGTGCGGGATACGGCATGACGGCGATTGATATATGGTTCTACAAAGTGCTTGTGCATTCGGCGGTGCGAGGATTACAACGGACGGGACGACATACGTTTGCGACCGTAACAAGAAAAGTCGACGTGCGAAGTATTCCCAGTGCTTTCCCGAGTTCGTTCATCTCACGGCGGTGAATTCGCTAACGTCTAAGCGACGACGAAACAGCTTACAGAGCTCGCCGCTGTTTTACTGGCTTTGTGGTCGCTTCAAGAAATTTTGAGGTTTAGCAAAGCGCGTTCAAAGGTTTCGTGTTGTAAAATAAAAGCGAGAGCCGAATATAATGCTACTGTGATTTGTGTCACACTGCGATGCTTGCACGGTATTTCGCCGTGAAAAAATGCGGCTTATTAACCGTTTTATATATGCCTGCCTGTCGTGCGCATGACCGCGCTATCGCAGCGCGTTCTACCGTCGAAAACGCGATGAGTTGACAACTGTTTTCAAGCGCTGGCTTTAGTTCCGTTCTGTAAAATCAACCCGCATACTGCTGTTTCCTTACATGCCGATGCGTAAACAATTTACGTCCCAACCGTTATTTCCATCATGTCTGCGAGCGTAAGTTTGCTCAATCGTCCACCGTACGCTGTAAGATTGTGTTGTTTTCAATGCATAACCAATGTCAAGAAATCTTAATTCCATGACTTGTCTGAGAATCTCGAGCGCTCTGAAGCCAGCAGTTGTGATCGGCTGAAAAGGATCCTCGAGTAGCTCTGGCGGAGAGGAGGGGGCGCTCTGCTGAATCGAGGTCAGAGGAGAGAGGCGACCACATGAATTCACCCATAAGAAACCGTCGCCGTACAAGCGCTCATAGTGCGGTTCAGACACTTGCGTTTGAGTGCGTTTGACTGCGTTGCGCCGAGTACGGAAAGCGAGTCACCAGCACATCTGTGCTTCGTATGAAGCGTGGAATCCAATTGCAAGGAATCATCTTGGCACGCGATATAAGCAGCAGGGATGTCCTGGTTTCTCGCTGCCGCAACGCAGTCAAACGCAATCAAACGCAACTGTCTGAACCAGGCTTAACTCGCAACTGATATGTTTATTGAAGTAACTACACGGCTGAAGTACCTACACGGTTTTCAATAAACATATTAGTTGGGGAATGAGCGCTTGTCCGTCGCACGTGTTTCTTGCCCTGTCCACGTCTTTTGTCCGCTTTCAAATCAGGACGCACTTCGAGTTACTTCCCATGTACTGTGTCTGTTCGAGGTTTTGTTTTTCCTCAACCCTTCCATTCATAAATATACTATGCTCACCAGTAAGCCAAAATGTTATGCAGTGAGTGATGTTCTAGATTAACTAATCAAACGTTGGTTTGTTTTCACGTGACTAGGCTTTGCGAGGATAATGTTGTTTACAAGGCCACAAGTTGCTTAATGAACCAGACTCGCAGCCTGCACTCTTCTAGAAACTTCTGAGAATCTCGATCAGGATAATAAGACGCTCCAGATGAACCAATTAGGCGTGTCTAACAACAAGCTAGCCAGTTATGCAAAAGATAATTTCCAGATGAACCAATCAACCGTCGGTGTCTTGCCACGTGTCTAGGCTTTACGTGGGTGCCGTTGTTTGGAAAGCACAAGTTGCTTAATACGGCAGGCTCACAACTTGCTCTTGCAATCTACTCAGCTTGTAAATATCTCATTATGATGGTAAGAACCGAGATTTGCGGTTTCCAAAATAGCAACATCACGTTAGAAGAGAGAGAAAAAGAAAAGAGGACAATGAACGTTTCAAGTTTTCCTATTTCTTTCTCTTGTCTACCATGTGTATATCTCTTTCGCCCCAGTCTTGCAGTATTACTGTCCCCGATGAACTTAGCATCTTGCCCTCACTTTGACTGTTCTTTTTTGCACATCTTTCGGTATCACTGCAAAAGCTAGCTAATGTGCGCCGTCGATATAATTGGCATCCTAAATCGATTTTAGCGACATCTGAGTCTCTCAGATGGCTCATTACGGCGCTGAGTTTGCAGCTAGAGCGTTAGCCTTATTTTCTTCATGGCTAGACATAGACTACCTGTGAACGAAACTAACTCCCATCGGCTGGATAGCAAAAAAGTAAGCTAAAATTGTCATCTTGCGGAGGAAGTGCAGCTCTTCGTGGGATGCTGCGCTTCGAATAGCTAGGGTGTCATTACGTCATCTTTTTGCCATGCGCAGCCACCTAAGCCTATGCACGGGCACGAGAGGGTTACGCACAAACAATCGTTGAGATTTAACTGGAAGAAGTAGAAGATACCATCAAACGCACCCGCCGATGAAGCTAGGTGGAAGCAGCTGATGATTACACAAATTCGTTTACTGCAGAAAAATTGGTCCAGAAATATATTGTCTCCAAACATGTAACAGTTTTTTTTTTGTTTGTCGATCAATCCCATTATGAAGAAGGGGACGACTTCGGAATTTAGGGACGGCTATATATGCATTTCTATAATTCGTTTATACACGTTCGAATTCGAGGTCGTCCCTTCATATATATAATTTTTTTAAAGCCTTAAAGGTTTGTTTTAGCAAGCGTAAGAAAGTTGCATTTTTTGCGGTTTGTGCAGGAGAGTTATACAGCTAGGGGGACATTATGCGGGCGGCTAACCTTTGCGATAAGGGCGGCAAGTTAATTGAAACTTGTTAAATAACTTTTATTGAGTGAAGGCAGACGCACGGGTTTCAGTTAGGCATACAGACAGTAAATACCGAAAACCACTAAAAAAGCAGCTCTTTTGGGAACTACTTGAAGCTCGTGGGAAACGCGGGGGCGCGCCAAAGTTACCACTCAGTGAAGCTGGCGCCAAAGCTGGCAGTGGAGGAACGCGATGATAATCTAATCATCCGCGTTTCGCCACTGCTAGCTTTGCGCCTCGCTTCACGAGTGGTAACTTTGGTGCGCCCCCAAGTTCCCACGAGCTTCAAGTAGTTCTACAAGAGTTGATTTAGTTGGCTTTCAATGCGCCCAGTAAGTTTGTAAATGGATCCATATGTCTATTTTCACGAATAAAAAAGTTAATTAACGAATTATAATTAATTAGCTGACTTACCGCAAATTTTAGCCACCCACGTAATGTTCCGCTGGACCAGTGTAACTCACCTGCAACAAACCGCCTAAGCGTAACTTTCTCGGCTTTTTGTAAACAAATCTGTGAAAGCTTAATCAAAACACCCCATGTACAGGGTAATTTCATGAAAAAGTGGACAAATTCGATATTGCAAAAACTACGCGTCGCAAAAAAATAAAAAAAGGCTCGTGTCGTTTTAGTTCTGGGCCAGGGGCCTATTTAAGAAAATTATTAAACTCAGGGATAATTTGATTGATAATAAGGTTTGCGTAATTAACTTTTTTAATATTGTGTTTAAGGGCATGGTTTCAATTAGAAAATTCCTCAGCATCATCGAAAAACACTAAATCAACAAACTGCAGAACGATAGAAGGCACGCGAAGCATTTCATGGCTTTCTGAAAAACCGCACAAATTCGACGAGTTTTTAAGTTTCGGTTTGCTATCGGAACGCATCTCGGCCCGGCGGCACCGCGGCCCATGGAGACATAGTGCAACCAGCCTCTCCTGCGTTGCACGAGGACAGACGCAGCAGCGGCTGGATTGCACTATTTCTCCACGGGGCGCGGCGCCGTCTGGAGCCGACATGCGCTCCGATTGCAAACCCAAACTTAAAAACATGTCGAATTTGAGCGGTTTTTCAGAAAGGCGTAAAATGCTGCGCGTGCCTTCTATCGTTCTGCAATTTGTTGATTTCGTGTTTTTCGATAATGCTGAGCAATTTTCTAATTGAAACCATGCCCTTAAATACAATTTTCAAAAAGATTAATTGCACGAAAAGATATTAACAATCTAATTATCACGGACTTTAATCATTTTCCTAAATAGGCCTCTGGCTCGACAAATCACAAGCCTTTTTTCGTTGCGATGAGTAGTTTTCGCAATATCGAATTTGTCCACTTTTTGTGAAACAACCTGTATATACAGGGTGTTTCACGAAAGGTGGACAAATTCGATATTGCGAAAACTATGCGTCGCACCAAAAAAAGGCTTGTGTCGTTTTGGACCTGGGCCAGGGGCCTATTTAAGAAAAATTATTAAAGTCCGAGATAATTATATTGTTAATTATTTTTGCGTAATTAACTTTTTTAATATTGGGTTTAAGGGCATGGTTTCAATTAGAAAATTGCTCATCATCATCAAAAAACACTAAATCAACAAATTGCAGAACGATAGAAGGCACGCGAAGCATTTTACGGCTTTCTGAAAAACCGTACGAATTCGACGGGTTTTAAGTTTCGGTTTGTTATCGGAGCGCATCTCAGCCCCGGCGGCAGCGCGCCCCGTGGAGAGATAGTGCATCCAACCTCTGCAGCGCTGTCATCGCGCGACGCAGCAGAGGCTGGTTGCGCTATCTCTCCACGGGGCGCGGTGCCGCCGGGGCTGAGATGCGCTCCGATAACAAACCGAAACTTAAAAACCCGTCGAATTTGTACGGTTTTTCAGAAAGCCGTAAAATGCTGCGCGTGCCTTCTATCGTTCCGAAGTTTGTTGATTTAGTGGTTTTCGATGACGCTGAGCAATTTCCTAGTTGAAACTATGCCCTTAAACATAATATTAAAAAAGTTAATTACGGAAAAATAATTAACAATTTAATTACCTCGGACTTTAATAATTTTCCGAAAAAGGCTCCTGGCCCAGGACCAAAGACACAAGCCTTTTTTTGTTGCGACGCGTAGTTTTCGCAATATCAGAATTTGTGCACTTTCGTGAAACACCCTCTCTATATATATAAGTCAAAGGTCCGTACTTTCGGAGTTGCTATGCTAGCAAGTTTATTGTATGTGTTATGACAAGTTTCGCCGGGAGGCTTGGCTTCGTCAGGAGATGGCATACATCAACTCCGAAAGTGCGGATCTTGACTTATTACCATTTCCCGGTCCATTGTTCAATCAACTCTGCCTTCTATACACACACACACACAAAACACACACACACACACACACTATATATATATATATATATATATATATATATATATATATATATATATATATATATATATATATATATATATATATATATTCTCAGGAAGTTTATTGAGGTCTCTCAAGCCTGCTCCAAGGTCCCCAGGAGAACCGGCCGCTGGGCAGAATGTCCAATTCAATCCTGAGCTCAAGCGGGTCTCGCGCGTCGTCACGAACTGGGTCTTGCTCCCGGGCTCGCAGTCAGCTTGCGAAGTTGGCGCACATTCACAGTTTATAGGTTCGCGCCGCTCCTCACATATGCTCCCAGCTGGAGGAAGGCCATCCTGCGCCGTTGGGACGGGCGTCGTAGAGTTTGAGTCGGGACTACGTGGACGATGTCGGACTGCTAATGCGCAGCATCTGTGGGAGCGATGGGGGTTCGAGTGCGTGGTTAGCAAGGGGACGTTTGTGCGGCTGACAGGGTCGCCGTAACGCGAGGGCCTTTCACGCAACCTGACGGCCCGGACGATGCAACGAGGCCATAGTCCCCCTGGAAGGCACTGGACGTCGCGGTGATGTGCGTCATAACGTTGTCTTGGCGTGTCCACTGATTGTTCTACTGTGCGGAGTCGCGCCAGTTGACGGCAGGCCTGCAATAGTGCGATGGATGTCCTCGCTAATAAAGGCATCCGAGTTTTCACGACGATTCTGGAGGAAGGATAGTGTCCAGTGTACAGGAGGTATCCGTGACCGTGAAGAAGTTGGAACGGGAAAATCCTGTGGTACTTTGAATAGCGCTATTATAAGTCAAAGGTGACAAACGGCAGTATAGTATCCCAATTGTTGTGGTTTTCAGACACAGTACATGGCTATCATGTCAGCTAGCGTGTGATGAAACCGTTCCGTGAGCCCGTTTGTTTGAGGATGATAAGATGTTGTGGGATGATGGGTGACATTGCAGGCTGTGAGTAGGGCTTGTACTGGTCGTGGACAAGAACGAACGGCCTCGATCGCTTATCAGTGTTCGAGGCGCTCCGTGCCGTAAAGACTACCTGGTGTAGTAACAAATTTGCAATTTCTTCCGCTGATGCATCGGAAGTGCTTTGGTCTCGACATAGCGAGTTAGATGGTCGATGGCCACTACTATCCAGCGATTGGAAGCTGTGGAGAGAGGAAGAGGTCCCAAGGGGTCTATTCACAACCTCAAATGGCATGTGAGGTGGAGCCAGTGGTTGTAGCAGTCCTGCGGGCGATGAAGTTGACCGTTTGCGGAGTTGACACTGCTGGCAGCTTCTGACGTACTTAAACACAGTGCGGTAAAGACCGGGCCAAAAGAATCGATTTTGACTCTTGTATACGTTTCAGGAATTCCAAGTGACCGGCATGTAGAGGTCATCGTGGAGACTCTGTAACATTTCTGTTCGGAGGTGTGTGGGATGACAAGCAACCACCGGCGAGTGTTAGGGTCATAGCTGCGTCTGAAGAGTATTCCGTCAAAAACTGCATAGTGTTGTGCGCGATTGACGAAGTGGCTGTCATTTGATGGATTGGTGCCGTCAATGAGTCAATATGGGGTGTATCCACGGGTCATTATGCTGGTCGACTGATAAGTTGCGGTAGGAGAGTGGGGCAATTGTGATGGAGTTGTCTCCTTTTCTGGCACTGTCGTATTGACATGGTCCGATGGAAGCGGACAGCGTGATAGAGCGTCTGCATCTTGGTGTTTACGGCCACTCTTGTAGACAACATTAAAGTCGTACTCCTGAAGTTTGAGAGCCCAGCGTGCAAGACGGCCTGAGGTTTCTTTTGAGAGAGCAACCAACAAAGCGCATGGTGGTCAGTTACGACTTCGAACTTGCGTCCGTAGAGATAAGGTCGAAATTTTACAACGGCCCCATACGACAGCGAAAGCCTCGCGTTCCGTTGTGGAATAGTTTCTTTCCGGTTTCGTGAGGGTCCGACTAGCATAGCTATAACTTGTTCAGGAGCGGATTGTTCGGTCCGTTGTAATAAGACAGCTCCAATACCGAGACCGCTTGCGTCAGTATGAATAATTGTTTCCGCGGAATGATCAAAATGACGGAGGATGGGGGGTGTTGTAAGGGAACCCTGTAATGATGTAGATGCATCTTGACACTCCGCTGACCAATGAGAATTGGACACCTTTCTGTAATAGCTGGTGAAGAGGACTGGCAATCGTTGCAAACCCACGAATGAAACGGCGAAAATATAGAACATAAACCAAGGAAGCTTTGTAGTTGCTTTGAAGTGTGTGAGTAGTGGAAAATTCATTACAGCACGATAGTTTGTCCGCATCTGGACGCACACCCAGTCTATTCACGGTGTGACCAAGGACTTTGACTTCTTGTGCCGCAAAATGGCATTTTTGTGTTAAGTTTGAGACCAGCGTCTCGAAGGCACGAAAGAACTTCCGAGAGACGAAGGAGGTGGTCCTCAAAACTTATGGAGAATATGATGATGTCGTCAAGGTAACAGAGACACGTTTTCCACTTGAGACCACGGAGTACGGAATCAAACATTCGTTCAAACGTGGCTGGCGCGTTACATAAACGAAAAGGCATAACGTTAACCCTTTGTTGCATAGTGGCCACTACAGTGGGCAAAGTTATTTAATATTTAAATAAAGTGCCAGGCCGCATAATACCCGTGCCCATGGTGTCCACTTCAGTGGACATATGGGTTTTCGATTGCCACTCATAGATAGCGCCACCGTTCCACTGCTGTTCACATATTCATCATCTAAAATGGCAGCTTCCACAAATTCCAGATAAGGCAGTGCATCCTCGCAAATGCGTAGTAAACTGTTGAAAAACTTATTACCCCTCTGTTAAACACTTTCATGCCTTCGAGGAAGTCTTGAGGTGTAATCTGTATAAATATGAGTGTTCAATGAGTCTTCATTGTTCAGTAAGTGATCTATTTGTGGCTTGTCCACTCTGGTGGACACCATGAACAGCAGCAGTACGGGGCTAGTGTGCTCTGAACAAATTGTTTTTGGTCAGCGGCGCTGTATATATGCTGGAATGGTCCAATATTTTGTTGTAATGAATAAAGCACCATAATTCTACATATTCGACGAAAACAACTATATTTTGTTATTTTTTGTTTTTAGTGGCCAACGGTCTGCTACCAAATCGCCCTTGAGGGAAGAAAACATCGATGCTTTATTGAATATTCCACTATGTGATCCAGGAATTAACGTCCTAATTAAAGACGGTCTGCCGTCAGGAAGTAATGAGGATTTTTAGAGAGCGAGGATGATGACATCGATCATGCCATAGAGGATGATCAAGGCAGGTGTGATGATAGCTCGAAGATACCAGCCAAAGTGATGAAAGTGATGATGAGGATCGCGACACGGAAACCCAAGCTCCGTCTACAAGAAAAAGACTTCGAGTTAAAAAAACAACATAGTTATGGTCATGGGACGAAAGGGATCTTGTACCCCAGTGCATGCTGTCCACTGTAGTAAACACTCTGTAATTAATAAACTACATTCCTGAAGCTAAGACAAAAAAATCCGTGGTGTCAGCTCAATACCAATGGTTGAAAAAACGCAAACTTTTATGATTTGCATCGACAGTTTTAAAGTATGCAACAAAAGGTTAAATTCATATAATCCGTCCGGTGTGGCGAATGCTGTTTTTTGTTTGTCCTGCTCTGCCATTGGTATTTGGCAATACTCCAGAACGCATGTCTAGCGATGAAAAAAATGAGGCACCTGATAGCGAATCAAGGGCGTCATCTATGCGGGGTACTGGATAAACGTCTTTACGCCTTAGCTTGTTCAGGCGGCGGTAATCAACACAGAACCGAAATGTCCCATCTTTTTTCTTTACTAAAATAACGGGAGACGACCAGGGGCTAGAGGATGGGCGAATAATTTTTTTGGCTAGCATATCAGTCACATGAGTTTCGATGGTTTTACGTTCGGCCAACGACACGCGGTATGGTCGGTGTCGGACGACGTCGTTAGTTTCTGTGTAAATACGATGTACGAGAAATACGATATGCCGGTGTACGTGCTTTACGAAGTCTTCTACAAACATCCTCGCGCATAACTGAGACGGCCGCACCGGTATCGAGAAGAGCTGAAAAGTGATGTCCGTCGATGATAACGTTAATGTAGTTTCCTGGATGTGGAGGCTTGCTTGAGGTGTCGACTGCTGCAGTTTCACCTCCGGAAACTGCGCACCTTAGTTTCCCGTAGACGATCGTGGTCGAGCTGTCGGTGGGGACCCATGGGCGACGAGAAACGTCGACGGGGAGGCGAGAAGGACTGGGATCGGGCGTATTCTGGTCTAGGTGATCCGTGAGGCTCTCAGTTGAAATTGTTGCTCCTGTCACCTGATGAACGACGTGGTGACTCATCAAATCTGCGTCTTGTTGTCTGGTGCGACGGCCTTTCGTCATCGTACGTGTAGCGAGGTCTCTGGTACCATTGTCTTTCTTCGTCGCTTCGACGCCTGCGGCAGAAGCGGGCAATATGTCCTGTTACTCCACAGTAGAAACATGTCGGTCGACTGTTATATCCTCCCCAAGAACTTTGTTGAGGATAGCTGAAGCGAGAATCCACGAGTGATGCCACTGAAACAGGAACTGTAGGCTCAGCCTGGGGGGGGGGGTCGCGCTTCAACTGGTCTTGATAGCACTTGTGCATAAGAAAGCGACGTTTCCGGTTGCGGAGGTTGTGGCGGTGAAGTAAGACTGATAGCCTGCCGTAATTCTTCACGGATCATGTCTTGCAGCGGAGCTTGTCTCGATAGGGAGGGCGGAGGCGTAGCAAGGAGTTGCCTCAGTTCGTCACGGACGATTTCGCGGATGACTGAACGCATGCTCTCCTGTGTTGGAGCACATTGTAGCGGTTCTTGATGCATTTGCACCTGAGGCATTGGTGAATACCCAGCGTAGATAACGCGCTGTTGGCGAGCTTCTTGGAGGCGTTTGCAGCCGTCTACAACAGATCTAACATCCACAGGAGGCTGCGTCAAAAACAACCCGAAGGCTTCTTCTGAGATTCCTTCTAAGGAGGTGACGAACTCGTTCACCTTCAGTCATCTGTTCGTTTACCCTTCGGCAGAGAGTCAGGACGTCTTCTATGTATGACGTGTAGGTTTCGCCCGGTTGTTGAATGCGCGTATTCAGTCGACGCTCCGAAATAGCACGACGATTTGCTGGTCTTCCAAATACCTCTCTTGCACGAGCTGTGAAAGTTTCCCACGATTGCCACTCGTGTTGGTGGTTCAGGTACCATGTTTTTGCTACGTCGGTAAAATAAAAAAATGATGTTGGCTAGCTTCATCGAACTGTCCCACCGGTTGTAAGTGCTGACTCTGCTGTAGATGTCGAGCCATTCGTTAATGTCTTCCTCGCCAAGGCCAGTTAAAACTTGCGGGTCCCGTTGGCCTAACGAGGGATGTCAGATGGGCCCAGGAGTTGAAGAAAGGGACCCTGTCTGACCTTCGGTGGGTGGCTGAGAAGTGGAAGCCGCATGCTGTCCCAAGGGATCTGTTGGCGGTGTGGCGTTGGCTGCCGTGACGGTCATCCGAACGCCGCTGTGTAGCTCCATCTACCCCGCACCTCCACCAAGTTGTGAGGAGGTTTATTGAGGTTTCGCAAGCCTGCTCCGAAAAGGTCCCAGGAGAACCGGCCGCTGGGCAGAATGTCCGATTCAATCCTGAGCTCAAGCGGGTCTCGCGCGTCACGATGCACGAGCTGGGTCTTGCTCCCGCGCTCGCAGTCAGCTTGCCCGAAGTTGGCGCACATTCACAGTTTATAGGTTCGCGTCCCTGCTCACAATACACATATATATATATATATATATATATATATATATATATATACACATATATATATATATATATATATATATATATATATATATATATATATATATATATATATATATATGGGTGGTTTCATCTCAAATCGTGCAGGCAAAAAGGGTCGAATTTTTAATTTCGCTGAAAAAAATATATGTTATGGCGTCGTCTCTCAAAACGCAGTAGCCACAAACGGCAAGTCCGTCGGATTTTTCGTTCTCGACTTACGAATTTTAAAAGAGGCCGCGGCGGAAAGCAGTGTTTTTCACATCCGTCGTGGGTCGGATGTTTCGCTCGATCTCCCGTCGTGGATTTTCAGTCCACATTATATAAACTTTTTTCAAGCACTCTGTGGGCACAGGTAAAAGGTTCTAATACCATGAAACAATTTTAGGCGTTTTGCTTTTTTCTGTAAAAATGTCAAAAACGCCCCTTCGGTCAATTGTTGACGAACTTTGACAATTAAATACTGGCGATCTACTTGGGTTACATCAATATTTTTTATGTCTATGGAGAGCCCAAAACACGCTCTTTATAGATATTATAAAATGATTTAGCTGTACTAAATATCCTTTGCGGGACGTTTACGTTAATGTTATGCGAAAACCAAAAAGTACAAATTTTAAGATCGATTTTCTCAAAAAACCCATTTTTTATTTTTTTATTTTTTGTTAAAATGTAGATGTGATAGTTGTCTACTCGAAAAGCAAGTCTAGAAAGTGTATATTTTGTTTGTATGTTCTATATTTAAGCCTCAATATCGGAAAAAGACGTCTTCGTTTTGCAAGACCTAAGTCAGACAAAAAAAAACCGTGCGCTTCTATGAATTGTAAAAACGTTTTCTTGAATTTTTGTCTGCGTTTTGTAATCAATTATAAATGCATTTTGTGGTATTGAATAGTTATTTATGTTTTGAAAAGAGCGGGAAACCACGAGAAACATATCTAATCAAATCAGCAGGCCTTGTAGACCTTCAATATCGAAGAGGCACAGACGTTGTAGTTTCTCGATTGATAAAACTTTCACTGTAAACTAGCATGACTAGCTATTAGCTGTCATATTACTAAGACATGAAAAGTCACCACGTCATTGATCTATTATATACAATTCTTTCCGAAACCAAACGCTAGGGTTTGTTCACCGCACATCGCACAGATCACCAGGGAATATCCTTGCACTTCCGTAATACACAAAAGTGATGACACAGAAACGATCCGAAACACACGGAGAGATTGTCACGGAGAAGGGTAGGGAATAAAAATAAATAAATAAGAATAAAATTACCCAACTCCGATCTTAACGAAAATTGCGGTAAAAAAAATAAAAGATTTAGGTTCGAGCCGTGGCAAGGCGATAGGTCCACGCCTGGTCAGACAAAGAAGTCAACGACACGTAAAGGAAAAAAAATTAATTAAGACAGAAAAACTCAGCCGCACACGGCAAGAACAAAAACAAACTCCTCCGGGCATTCCCTAAACGGGACACAACCAAATGCGTGCGAACACGCTCTCTACAGCACCGTCAGGCCGCTACGCCATGAAGAAATAAACCCAACAAGTAAACAATGCTAACAAACAGTTAGTAACGAAACATTAAAAAAAAGTTCAGCAGAACCGCACCCGAGAAACAAAGTTCAGCGGGGCGAAGAAACACACACGAAATAAAATTAAAAAAAAGTCTTAACTGACCGACGCCGAGTCCAGTCCCATGACACTGAAGCCTGGCAGGATGATGGCGTCCAGATGATGCTCGAATCTATTCTTCACTCTGTTCCGCACATCCGTCGTGGCTGTGCGGAACAAAGTGAAGAATAGTTTCGAGCAGCGGTGCGCGAGAAGGTAACCGAGACGTAACATGCCTCGAGCTTCATATGGGGAGAGGAGCTTTCGAGGTAGTTACTGCATGCAGTTACTCAAACTTTTTCTTTCCCTTCCTTTAAAAAAAAAAAAAAGAAACACGTCAGCCGGCGCTTACTTTTCATCTCGGGAGAAGACCACTCTTCACAAATGGTTATAGTTGCCAAGGAGGCTGACTTCGACCCAACTAGTCTCCGGGCAGAATAGACACAAGTATATTTACCAACACGCTCGTTTTTGATGCTAGTCTCCGGGCTTTGCTGTTTCCAAAGAGATAACCCTTCGGTGCTATCGGATTTCCGCGGAGGGAGATAGAGTACATAAAATTGAAAGAATAAAACACGGAGGACAAGCACAGGACAACCACTTTGCAGAGCACGGCCATTTCTAGGATAGGGCGTTCGAAGCTTGGGCAAATACGCGGTATCGTTTCACGCGTGCACGGATGACTGGTTTCAAAATTTTCCCACATCCCTAACGAAACCGGCCCATCTTCGTGTGCGTGCGCGATTTTCGTCCCGCGCCGCCGGTTTTAGCTCGCACGCGGCGTTGTTTTGTCAGGCAGAACTGTTGTTGACCGTCGATATTGTAAGGCCATGGTGTTCTCATCCTCCCGGGCAACAGTTACTTTGCTTTCCCTTCTGCAATACTCTGACTGACTGACTACTCCTGGGTGGCCGTCACTGTTCGCCGCGTCAACGACACATTCGTACCATTTCACTCCTCGTGACACAGGGTGCGCTGCTCGCTTTACTGTCACGGGCCGTCCTATCTAACACAACGAGCGCGAAAGGTCGTGGTCATCTGCTGGTTCCGAAAGGGCGGGACGTTCATATAGGCCAATGAAGGCCCCGAATCAATAGGACGTCTGCCGATTTCTATACATTAAAAATTTACGACGCCTGCTGGTCTGTTAAGAAGTGTTGCTTTCCTTTTGAACTGCTCCAATGTAGCTTGCCGCCTGTAATAAAATTTAAATGATCAATAAATATAACAGGGTGGAACTACTGTATTTCATTTTTATGTGGGTGCGTTGAAAAAAGTCAAAAATATTTCCAAGTTTGTGAAGACGCGCAATTCGCAAGTCCGTTTCAAGCCGTAAAAACACGTTTTTGTACGATATTGATAGCTTAAATATAAAACATACAAACAAAATATACACTTTCTCGACTTGCTTTTCTAGTAGACAACTATTATATCTACATTTTAACAAAAAATAAAAAAAATAAAAAATGGTTTTTTTGAGAAAATCGATCTTAAATTTGGTACTTTTGGTTTTCGCATAACATTAACGTAAACGTCCCGCAAAGGCTATTTAATACAGCTAAATCATTTTATATCATATATAAAGTTGTGGCTACTGCGTTTTTAGAGACGACGCCATAACATATATTTTTTCCAGCGAAATTAAAAAATTCGACCCTTTTTGCCTGCACGGTTTGAGATGAAACCACCCATATATATATATATATATTTATATATATATATATATATTTATATATATATATATATGCGAAAGGAGCTTCATATAAGAAACCAGTAATGTTCATGTAGCGGTCGATATCGCAGTGCAGAAAAAATATTTTCAAAATGAAGCTATTTCTCATCTAACTCCAAAGCGAATCGAATTGATCAGACCTCTAGGAATCGCTGCAAGGAATGTGTTGTTCGCTTCGAATCGCTGAACAATGTATGTTCGTTTGTTCAGCTGGCAGTAACTTGTTTTCTCTGAGTATCGCAAAACTTGTTTTACTGGTGAGATAAAACAAACTTATGTCATGAGCACGATCAAAGTTTCCCTGCGTGCATACTGGGCGAACAACATTGAAGGGCTTTCTAGAATGCCTGACCAACTACATATGATCTAGATGCCTTTGGGTGAAGAAAAACCCTAGCCTATTTTTTTTCATTCCTTTCGCCCGGAACAATACAAAGGACAGCACAATTGCCAAATCAGTTTGGCGTTTTTGAGTTTGATCGCGTTCAAAAACGAGAAAGGGCACCCCGGAGGAGAATTCCTCTTTGTAACTAAATTTTTCCAGGTAATACAGTTTGACATTCCGATCGCTTTCAAGACATATTGCATTCGCAATGCGGGGTACGAGATACGAAATCTTATTTACATTTAGTTTGTAATTTGCTTTATGTGTATCTTAGTCGGGATCTTTCCATAGAGGTTGGATTCAATTTCGCATACCCCTTTTTCCGGACTGTACGGCGAGCAAGTGTCTATGCTTCTTGCGAAGGTGTACAGTCACGTCACAGCGTCGGGCTCTTATTGGAGAAGAAAGTCGGTAGACGCAAACGCTCTCCCCTTGTGTCGCTACACAATGCCCTCAATCAGAGCGAGCACGTTCGTCAGCTGCAAGCGCGAAGTGTGCTGCAGTGTTAAAGGCTGAATTCCATGGAGCATATTATGCGACGAATAACTCACGAACTTTGCCCGACGGCACGCTCGCTTTGCGCGCGATGTAGCAGCCACTGTGCTGATGCCATCCGCAGAGCAAAAGCCGCCGGGCCAAAATTCGTCAATTTTTCGCAGCATATTCGTTCCATGGATTGCAGCCTCAAGTCTTCAGTACAGACTTAAGTGTTCATAAGAATTTTGGAATGTTACCGGTTCTTTATGAACGAGAGCTTGACCTTCGAGTAGGGGGAAAGAAAAGATTTTGAAGAGGAGTCGTTTCTGTCGACTAAAGAGCTGTCCGAACACAATAAAGCGCCGTTCACACTCTTGCGACCGAGTACGACCGAGAGAGACTCAGACCGGTTTTTAGGACCGGATGCGCTACAGAGGAGCTGATCCTAAGAGATCGCAAGAGCTTAAAAACCGGTTTGGTCTCTCTCGGTCGTACTCGGTCGTACTCGGTCGCAAGAGTGTGAACGGGCCTTAAAACAAATGCCAAAACGCAAAAAAAAAAACGCGTGCACGTTTTTTTTTTTAAACGTAGATTTTGCGGCGCGCATGTTTGTTTTTAGCGATGACGTGAACCAGGCAAACAGCACGGCTATCCCCCTCGTCTTCTCGTTGTCGTCCTCTTTCTTGTTTTCGGGAGGTTGGGTACGAGCACGACCAACGTTTTCAGCCCCCATCTTTGCAGATAATTTGTCGTTTTTGACGATCTGGTTTTGAGCATCGGTTGTACGGGACATGAAAAAGCTCCCCAAAAGGCCTGTTCACACATGCAGTGGAGCGCAACAAGCATAGAGCTGACTTCGCGTTAAGCGCGTGCTTCCGGGAGCGTTCACCAGCCTTGTATCGCACCGTCAAAACTGTGCACAGCTGCACCGCACTCTTCTAGATCTAGGCGGTCCATCGAAGAAGCCGAGGTATCGTTTCGGAAGTAAAAAATTAGTCTACGAACGCTTTGGCGACGCCTCCGCGTATGCTGTCCCGAAAAGGTTTGGCCATCTTCCCGTGCATATGGCCTTCTCGGACCGATGGAACGTTACCGGTGGGGCGTTGCGACCGCGATAATTGGGCCGAGATTCCAGGCATCGGATCTCAATAAACGCAACTAACCGGTAAACTATAGCTTTGAAGGATCATTTGTTTTAGTTTCTGTTGTTTCGCTTCGTTATCCAACAAACCGCTGGCGGCATGCATCGTACAAGCTAATTAAAATGAAGCGCTTCTCTTCGAAACCTCTGATAATAAACGTCCAACACCGCCAAACATGCACTTCGAGAAGCGTATGCCAATGCTTGGAAGTAAGTGTAATAGACTTCCGAGCTCAATGGTGTTCTTATTTGGAATACACACGTTCAACGGAACGCCTAATCACCGAACCTGTTAGCTTTGAGCGCGACCTACTGTAATCTCGACATGCCCAGAGAAGAACATACCACCCCGCACCTTGTATGTAGTACATGGCCGCGGCCGCAGCCTTTCGTCACGCTAAGACTTCGTGGCGTTGCATAAAGGCTTTTAATGCGAAAGCATTAACTGTCCCATGGAGCGAACTGGCGTTATACAGCTCTTGAAGCCGCGCCAAACGACACCTAAATTCCCCTGACCCATGGAGCGAAGCTTGTAGTACGTAGCAGCGAATTCATGGATAAACTCCCATTGGCTGACGGACGGCATAGTTCCAAGGAACTCCACCCCACAGAGAAGCCTCTCCATGGCGCAGCAGCCCGGCCACCTCGTAAGAGGAGGGGTGGCCGGGCTCTGCAGAGCGGCCTTGGCGGCTGGCCGCAGAGTCCGCCCGGGCAGCCTGCGCAGAAGTTGCTCGGCCGGGCTCAGCGCGGCGCGCAGCTTGTAGGAATACGCTATACGTATACGAGTGCTTTCGCATTCCAACACGTTAGCAGTGTTTAGTGTCTTTGTAGTTTTTGTTTTCTAGGGTGCCCGCATATCCAACGAAGGCACGCAAGGCGCGGCGGCCTTATCTGATCCTGACTATACTCCATTTCACCTTATGTTGTACCGCAGCGAAGGCTATAAGCGCAAGCTCGTAGCGTTGGCTAGCTGCCCTTGGTGCACGAGATCCTCGTGCGCCGAGATGTGCCTTTCAGAGCAAGGAGCTCGCGCTTGTAGCCTTTCACTGCGGTACGACACAGGGTGAAACAGAGTATAGTCCTGACCTGCTCTCCTCGCGGCATCTCCTCAGGCTGATCAACCTCGTGAGTCAGTGGGCGCGTGAGAGATTCGAGTCGCCACTATTAGCGGCGAGATGTTTCGGTGGCGCCCTCGTTCAGTTACCTTTCGTGACGTCATTACCTTGTGAAAAACAAGTTTGATGGTATTTGTAATGGGCAAGGTGGAAGCCTGAAATCATAGGGCTCTCAAAGCAACGCTGCCAACACCGTCGAAATTGAAGTTCTTACATTCCTCTTATTTCCGTCGATGAGACATCCTTTCCTGACGTCATAGTCAGCATTCGGCCAATTGTGGTGGGCCGACCACAGCGACGCTTTCGATCGCTCACGTCCATAGTCGAGGCGCAGGCTGGCAAGGCAATGGCTGGGGTCATGTGCGATCCAAGAACGAGACTCCTTTCGATGAGGGCACGGGAGCGGTCGGAACTAAAAAATCCCTCACGCATCCATGCTTGAGAAACGCGCTGCTTCGATCAGAGCAAATATCAGAGCGATGCGCTGCTACGTGCTACTGCTCCTAGCTGCTATACTGCAGCCTGTTGGCGCCACGTTACGGTAGCTGTTCCCAGAAACCAGGAAACAGATATCACCAGCCGCGCGCCGTGCAGACCATGCGCTGAGACCATAGCCGTCTCTATACTCACAAAGCCTGGCGGTTCGATGAACGGAGCCGCAGAGTGCCCGGTCGCATATCTGGAGCGCGAAGATCTGGTAGCACAAAACATTTCTCGGGGTGTCTGGTATTCAGCGCACGGCTTGTGCGGCGGCGAGGACCCGGAACATGGTTTTCAAAGTCTACGAGGAAAAGAAGCGGTAGCCCGAGGAACGCAGAAGCTCGAGCCGACATTCCGTCGCTCGGGACAAGTGTGTTTCGGCGTCTCGCCGCAGTGGGGCGCCCGTTACATGACCCTTGTTTGCCGCTCTACCTTTTTCACATTCGACGGCCGCGTCATGTGACGATCTGCCAGGCATTACGTTATGTTACGTTACGAAAAGTCACCGGGAAATTAGTGCTTCGTATTAAGCGTGGCTACCAATTCAAGGAGATAGCCTGGCACGCGATATTCGAGGCACGAATGTTTCGGTGACGACGAACTAGGCAGGTGGGTTACCGTAACAACCAAGGACCCAAGGCTCGTCGTAATGTAACGTAAGGAGTTGAGCTCCGGTTAAACTTTTCATCACCCAGCACCGCTCTCTTACGTTACGTCTAAGTCACTGAAACATTCGTGTCTCGAATGTCGCGTCCTGAAGCTATCTCGCTTGCATTGGAAGCCACGCTTAATACGAAACACAGATTTCCCAGTGACTTTTCGTAACAGTAACGTAACGTAAGAACACGTGTCTGTGTGAACCAGCCTTGAGTCAGCCCCAATGAGCATATGGTGTCTCCGCTGTACATCAAAAAAATCAGCTAGCCCAGTTCCACCACTATACTTCGCGTCAGCTTGGGTCAGAAGCAGCCGATGCTACAAGCGCGAGCTCCGGGCTTTCAGTGTCCCTGCCAAGCACGCGCGCTCGTGCAGTGCAAAAACTGTTCAGGGCCACATGCTCGCGCTCGTAGCATCGGCTGCGTCTGGACCCAATGACTGAAACGAAGTATAGCCCGGGATCTTTAACGCGCATCACGCAGTAGTGACACACGACCGCACGCCGGCGCGATATAAGGCTGGTAAAAACAAAAGTGGCAGAACACTTTTGTTTTTATTTTATTTTAATCACATTTCTAGTGAAATATAATTTTGTATACGACTGTTTGCAGACGATTGTGTTTTGTATAGGTATATATTAAGTCAACAAGATGCAGCCCGATTACAAAATGACCTGGTACGTATTGAAAACTGGTGTTTTTGAATTGAAGGTGAATTTGAATCCAGAATAGTGTACCCATGTAAGCTTCACTAGGAGTAAGAAGAAAAGTGTTACCCAGTACAGCGTAAATAACGACTTCATCAAAACAGAATGTAGATGTAAATATTTGGGTGTAATATTTTTGAATGACTGTTCATGAAACGCTGATGTCGATGACGTGATATTAAGAGCTGGCAGGACATCGAATTTTATCCAGCGAAACTTAAAATGTTCTCAACTAAACTTGAAGAAAACTGCATACGCACTTGACTTGTATTAGACAAATCTGAATAAGCTTGTGCTGTATGTAACCCTGCACAAAAATTTCTAATTAAAAAACTAGGTTTGTTCTGGGACGATACGGGCGCAGGTGTATTTGCACTGATATAAAGGGGAATTATATTGGGAGTATCTCTCGGCTCGACGGAGGAAACCAGTGACTAAAAGTTTAGTTTCAAATATTTAATGGCAGGCTGGAAATTAACAAAAGTACTTACCTAAAAGACCAGCACTATATTTTCAGTCGAACCGACCACTGTTTTAAAATAATGGAATACCGTGCCAGAACGAACATTTACGTTAATTATTTTTGTAAAAACTATCCAAGAGTAAAACAAGCTGTCGGAGGAACAAATGTGCTCTTAAACCGAAGAGTTTTTCTTTTTTGGCACGCTTGTATTTGTTTTGCAATAACGCCGTCGGGCAATGCGGGGTGCCTCTTGAATACAAAATAAAGAATAAATATTTAAGTTTCGATTATCTACCCGTTTTAAGCTGGCGGCCATTGATCTCTCTTTCCCTTTGGAGCGCCGACAACGTGACGGTTTTACGAAGAAAGGGGCGGTGAATAGCAAGGGAACGATGAACTCAAAGACGCCATTTTCTTTCCGCGAAACGTGTGTCGCCATGCGTGTTGGATGTCGATACCTGTAAAGGAAAACCTATCAAGAGGTCTTGAATGTCCGAAATACATATTATTCCGCTACTTCAAATGGTTCAAGAACTTTGTTTCAGCCTGCATGCGAGAACACAACGCTATTCTAAGGTTTGCTTGCTTACGTCGTGGGCAATAAGCGTGGAACATTGAATAAAGCAGCCGCGGCAGATACATTCCGCCTTTGTAATCCGTCTATGTTCCGCGCTTGTTATACTTCGTTTCCACGTAACCTTGTAAAAAAAACCACGGCCCTCTCGAGTCAATACGCTTCTGGTCAAGAGATCCAACAAGTCAAAAAAGCTAACCAGTCAAAAGGTCTAATAATGGATCGTTTGATTCGTTAGGTCTTTTGATTTGACAGACACGAGTCAAAAGATCCAATGTGGGTCAAGAGGTCCAACGAGCCAAGAGATCCAACGAGTCAAAACATCCACGGCGAGTCAAGAGGTCCAAGATGTCAAAAGGCCCAACGAGTCAGGAGGTCCAGTGATGAATCTTTCGACACGTTGGATCTCTTGACACAGCAAACGCGAGTCAAGAGATCTAATGCGGGTCAAGAGGTCCAATTACTCGAGAACTGCCGCGTCATATAGCGCTTCTGATCAAGAGGTCCAACGAGCCAAGAGATACAACAAGTCAAAAGATCCAACGAGTCAGTATGTACAATAATGGCTTTTTTGACGGGTTGGATCTCTTGATTCGAATCCCCGAGTGGGCCAGCCGGAGACATCCGGTTTCGTGCCGAAGATCACGCTCGGCCGAGTCGCTGGATATGGGAAGTGGGGAGGGATCGCTTTCCTTGGCTTCGGGTAGATGGCGCCACAGAAACTTTGGGTAATCAAAGTCATTAATATGAGGCTTTTGACGGGTCTGTTCACGCTTAAACGACTGTTATCCAGTCGTGAATCCAAGCTATCCAGTATCTAAAAAATCGGCAAGCTTATGCTCGTAGAGATGGTATACGGCGAGCGTTTTTCCGGTGAGTTTTTGTCCGATGCATTTTTGGTCGACAATAGAATGTGCGTGTTCTGCAAGGCAATCAATATGCGGAAAACTAAAAAAACACGTGATTGAAAAGTGTTTCACCAAGTATCAAACACGAATATGTACCCACACGAATAGAACACAATGGCAAAAACACCATACAATCGCGACTGACAAGGGTGGGGGTTAATGACCTGTTTATTTACTTTTCTCTCAAAATCAGCTGTGCTCATTTGACGAAAACCAACCCAGTCATGCCGTAAAATTGAGTGAGAGGCGTAATTTACCTGAGAAACGTGAAAGTGTGAATAAAACTCTATTGTCTCAAGTTTTCGGTGAAGCATGATAATGTTGCCAGTGTGCATGATAGCACCAATGAGTTCAGCTGAGTTTTTCTTCATTCGTGACTTCAGAAACACCGCACAGAAGCTGAAACCTCGCAAAAGGTGTTGTGTGTGATGCAGGGTAAACCTAATCTGGGGAGATGTCGTGTATTAAGATGGCGATTTGGGCTAGTTGGTTCATGATCGAGGACAGGCGCCGAAAAAACAAGGACAAGAAGACTAATGAACAAAATGTAAGGGCGCAAACGAGCTGGTGTACATTGCACATGGTTGAAAAAACGCGATAAAACACAGAGAAAGGGATGTGGAATGTTCGTCGGGTGTCATTTACACGATACCTTTTGATTGTGGCCTTTGTTATATTGGACAAACTAAACGGTGTATAAATGAGCGGTTGACGGAGCACAAACGTTGTATAAAGAAAAAGACCCGTACTCCGAAGTGTCAAAACATGTGATCGAATGTAGGAACTGTGTACCATTGTGGCATTTAACTTCAGTAGAGTTGCGGAAAAAAGATGACCACAAGCGGTTGATAAAAGAGTCGTTAACAATATTAGGTCACGGGAACGCAGTTAATAAGCCGTCGTTTGGGTTAGACAACGAACTTCGCCGTTTTCTTAGGCTGTGAAAAGTTCTGACCTTCAAGGTTTCTGTCTGTAGGTTTTCGGGTAGAGGGAACAATGGGTCGTTCTTTTCTTTTCTTTTTGTATGTGTGTTACTGGGCTTGGGGTTATCAGTGTGTTTGGCGGTCGGGAAGCGGGGGGGTCAGAGATAAGAGAAGTGCATGACGCAGAGTCCGTTGTCATTGTTGTTTTGTCAGAGGTTACGTTGGTGGAAAGTGGCATTCTTTGGGGTTCTCACCCTCTCCCTTTTTTTCTTTTGTATCGAAGTGCCTATATAACCAGGTTTCGGAAAATAAAAATTTCAGCTGTGTTAGAGACTTTTTAGTGTTGTGTCGTTTACCCGCAGTCTCAGGGTTTTTCAACCATGGACAAGAAGAGACGTAAACACTGACGCCTATGTGTTTACGTCTCTTCTTGTCCTTGTTTTTTCGGCGCCTATCCTCGAAGATGTCGTGTAGTTTCAGTTATAGAAACCATCCACGAAATGCTAAGAGTGCGCTTACGAAACGAAATTTCCAAAAACTCGACGTAAGAGGTCAATTTTATTTAACACGATATTACCGATGAATGCGATTTAATAGGTAGTTTAAGAATGCAACCTTCAAGAACTTTCTAATTAGCTTAGTTCTTACCGTGCAAGTCAAAGTACAGCTTATGATAGGGTATATTTTTGTTTTTAAAACTAGTTAGTGCAAAAGACTGACACAGATTGCGTTTATTTATTTTTTTAATGAAAAATCGTTTGGTCGATTTGTCTTTTCGTTAGAGGAAAAGGCCCCACCACGGCCATGGAAAATGACGCCTTTTGCACGTTTTTGAAATGCGATCGTTTGTGCCGCGTTCACGCTCGTTAGAAATATGCGCTAAAGATCACCTTGTAGGTGATGTATAACTTATGCGAAATACGTTACTTTTGTACGAAACGCTAACTGCCAATCTATTCTATCGAATACTTCATTTGACTGACATGTTCGTCACCGTCTGTGCTTCGTTGATTAATAAACAACGGGATCCCCCGCTTAAAAGTTTTCTATTATACAAGAAAGATGAGAGAGAGAGAGAGAGAGAGAGAAAATGAGGATGATGAAACGTACGCGGTCAACACATATCTGAGTGGCGTTTGTGGATATTGAGACAGCGCGATGCTTGTCAGCCATCCAAGGTGCGACACATCTCTAACTCGAAAATGAGCACTTTGGTCGAGGTCGTAGAACTGCTGTTCTCTGCTTCACCTTAAAGGCTGGTTCATACTGTCACGACCGACTACGACCGGCTACGACTACGACCAACTACGACCGACTACAGCCGGTTCTGTCGGACTTGCAAGTCCGACAGAACCGGATTTTAAGCCTCTTACGACCACGCCGCGCAGCAGCGATGGAGGTAGAAAACGGCTTGCAACCCCGTCGCCGTAGCAACCCGTAAAAAGATCAACGTCGCAAGCCGCTGCAGGCGCACGCGGTCGAACTCTGTGTGATCCAGTCAGCGCAACCGATACTGCACAGACAGTGCGTCACGTGACCTTCCGGTTCAGTGAGGCGACGTGCGGAGCAACATGTCCCGTGACGCGTCGTTTAGCACGACCGAACGCAGGTGGGAAGCCCGGTCGCAGTACAATCGGAGCCGAGAACTTCCCCAAAGGGAAAGAGGGCCGCTTTTTGCGTGATAGAATGCAGCTGCGCAACCCGATTACAGCCCGATCACAGCCGATGGCCTCCCGACAGAGACGCCGTTGATCTACTGCGATCATAGCCGGCGGGTTCCTTGTATTCTCCCATCGTAAGGCACCAGCATCCAGAAAAATAAATTGAAAAGCAAAAGAACAGTCGTAAACGAACCCTTGCTTTTCCGTTACTTTCTTTTTTTTTCTTTTTCGTCTTCCTTCTGTTGGCAAACTTCGCGAATTAAAGGATCGCAAGCGTGAAAGCGCTCTTTCACGCAAAACGTTTTGGGCCCGTCCATGCGCCTGGTTGGTGACGACCGGGCGCATGGACTGTTGCTCTCCCAGAAAACACAAGCAAGTAGACAGAAAAAAGCAAAATGCTACGATGGAACACGGTGAGATTATGTTTTCCTATTTTATTTAGATGGTCACGTGGTTCTCTCTCCACTACGCATGCGCGCATTGTTTTTGCCGGGAAACGGGATCACCGACATAGCTTCAGACGCTTTTGTTCTGTGTCTTTGCGAGGTGTGTTACCGCAGGATTGCTTTATACCCAGCTCGCTCTTTTTCTCCACTCCAAGAGTCCACCAGGTGATATAGAGATTTCCTAATTTGTGGTGTGTGGAAGTGTCAGCTTATTCTTGAGAGAAGTTTGAAGAGAAGTTTGCATAGTCAAATAGAACCGCGTTAATGAAAGCTAACGTGGTTGCGCCCCCTCCCCCCCCCCTTTTTTTTCAGCGGAGTTTACGATAGACGTGGCGCATTTCGATTCAAAATATGAACTCCACACACGTCTACCTAATTAGTGGAGCGTTTTAACAGATCGTTGACATAATACCGCTTACGTTACTGGAGAATATTAGTAGATGGTTCGATAACTCCGATAACAATACCGGATACTTCGTCGACGCATTTCATTCTGCAGAGTACCCCTATCGGATATCAATATCGGAGGTATAGGAAATATCCTAAAAAGCTTCCTACTGCCCCGCCGGAACCGGATCAGAAACGAATGGCATAATTAAGACCTTTTCAGAGATTTTTGTTTTTTCCAGCAGCTGGTTGCAAGTTGACAATTGAGTAAGCTATATGTATATATATATATATATATATAAATATTGTGGTTTGCTGTGTACATTTTAGGGCAGGTTCCAAGCGCGGCATCAGTAGTGCGGTAATTATAAATCAAGTTTTAAAAATTCAGTTTTCTTCGTCTCCGCGAAGCCCACACCAGCTCAGTTTGAAGCAGGGTCTGTAGCGCGTTTTCATATCTGTAGTGTGTCTGCAAAAACGCAAGCTGCAAACATTATTCTCTACTCGGCGCACCTCTCGGGGGTTTGCCGCTTGACTTATTTGTTTTAGTAGGCACTGTATAGACTCGTGAGAACGATTCCTTACTCTATAGACTCTAGCATGCAACGGTCGGCGTTAAAGTCTGTTCAACCGTTCACTCCCCCAATGCGCAATAAAACTCTCTGTCTCTCTCTCTCTCTCTCTCAATAAAATTTTTAAAATATATATATATATATAAAAATATGTGCGATCTCTTTTGGCGCTTTAGAACGAAGTTTCTTGGACTTGTTACAACAGACGCGAAAATATCCTTCCTCGCTTGAACACGGCCCATCCCAGTATGAAAATTATTTCTGACATTATACACATGTTTAATAAAATACGTCCCTCAGATTTTTATCATCGTGCTTTCCACATAATATAACAGTGTCCTCAAAAAAAAATTTGCTTTTGTCACCTTTTGCAGAAGCCATCCTCAACAGCGTTGAAAATGCACAGGAAAATAGGATTGACATCAGGATTTTGAAGTACTTGGCGGTAATCAGTGACAGGGGTGGGCGTGACTCGCAATGGCGTCGAAACAGGGGGAGGGGGCGGCAGAGGGGCAATCGCATTCCGCCCTCCCTCCCCCTCCCCTTTTGTCCGCCCCCTTGACATTTCAAAGTTTTAAAGTAAACAATACCAAGGATGGGGCACTTTTGGCACTTTAAACTTGAAAATACCGGGAATGAGCGACTCTAGAAATTTGCAGAAGTATTTTTATGAAAGCAGTTCTAATTCACAGCTTCCAAAAATATGCTTATTGAAAATACTTAAAACATTTATAAATATGAGTCTATCAAACGCCTCTGCCGTTTGCCAAGTTACCGTGAGACGGAGTACAGTTCCAACGCGCAAGTAAAGTTTCAATGGAATCATCCATGCCGGAGGCCACTGCTAACATTAGCGATAGTCAGCAAAACCTTGTGTCAAGAGAAAAAAAAAAAGCAAAAGCAACACCGCGCGTTTTAAACTTCTGTCCTTGCTAATAGATTGAATACAGAGTTGGAAATCACTGGCAAACCACGTTCTACCAGTTAAAAAAAATGACAATTAACAAAAAAGAAAATAAGGAAAGGCTACTGGAGCATAGATCACGAAATAAGGAGACACGCGGGGCATTAAGAAGCGAACGCGAAGCGATGATTAGGTTTGCAATAGCACTCAGAACTGGCGCCTCAGTCTTAACGAGATGTTACCGAGATGTTGAGAGATCTTGAAAGCGCCCTTGAGGTACTTTTTCTCCTTACTTCGCTTGAGCTGGCAAACTTCGGCGTCCAGTGAGTCACTCAGATAATTGAAGTAGACGGGCGAAGAAGTACGCCGAACATTCACGACGGTCGGACGACGGTACTCCCGTTCGCTTCCCTCGGCTGCCATGTACGCCAGGCACTTTACATAAGCGATGTTCCGCAGCGAGGATCGGTTGAAATTCCGCGCGCTGCCAGGGTGGATGCGGACGCTGTGGTTTAAGAGTCCACGAAAGTGCCGTCCTGAGGCGATCAGTCCGATACGAGAGGGCTCTCGTGGAACCACCGCGCCGACGTAACATCACTCCAACTCCCATTTGTATCACTTAAACATAAAATGAAGCGGATTGGTTTCTTTAAGTTGAAAAAATTTTTGGTAGTTGCTCCGGATTTTGGAGCAACCCCCATATTATTTACATATATACATCTACCGAAGGCTGCGGAGTGTCCATGGTGAATTGATCGAAAAAGGCTCTTCCACGAGCGGTGTCTCGTGAAGCTTCTGCTTCTCCTTTTTCGGTGTCCAAAGTTCCTACTCACGTATGGAACACAATTGCCTAGCAATTTGCCATCCATGTTTAGGTCTAAGTATATTTCCTGCCTCCCAAGTGCTTTGCAGAAAAGTATACTTTGTTGTTCTGGAGTATATTTTTAAAGCATGGCAAAAGTGAAAAGGCTGGCAGGTCTAACGAGCACGTAGCTTCCATCTTGGTAGTGAACAATCTACAAAACCAAAAAGCGTATACCAAATCGTAAAAAAATAAAAAAGCGTATTGGCGATTTCAATTAACCTATTTAAATTAGAAGCTAGAAAGAAGTGCCTCTCGAGCCCTATGTTGAGCATATCAGCCAAAAGTTGTTCGAAACAGACAACGCTGTACTCTGTTTCAGCTTGTGTTGTTCCGCAGGAAAGGCTGCAAGCGCGAGCTCCTTGCTCTAGAGCACATCTTGGCGGCACACGCTCTCGCTCACCAAGGGCAGCTGCCAAGGATATGAGCTCGCGCTTCTAGCCATTTCGCTGCGGTACAAGATAAGGTGAAACGAAGTATAATGGGCTGCAGCAGTACGACGGAAGGAATTAAAGGGGCGATTCAAAGATTTTTGTACTTTTCGCAAATATCGTTTAGAACGGATCCGTAACGTTGATGACCTATGAAACACCTGTTCGTTTTTCACCACACGCAATCGAAATTGCAGAAAAAATATTAAATAAAAATGAGCAGCGTTCGCCCTCTCAAATCGCAGCCAGAACAAGAGGCAACGTGATCAGGAGCCGATTATATGCCGCCGATGTTGATCATAGCCACGCGCTGAGGTTGGCAAGGCACAGGACACGCGCTGAGTTCCAGGCATTGTTACGGTTCTTCTATTGTCGTCATTGCAGAGATTGGGCACCCGAATGCTAGTCCAGCTATTGATTTTCACGAGCCCAAATCGAGTGGCCCTGCCCGGGTCCAATATATGAATGCTCGGGTCCGATCTATGAGCCGCATTTAAATATTGTCACTGGGCGGTACTGCGAGCGCCAAGCTACGTCATCAAGTTTTGCGAAGAAAAGATTCAAATCAAACCAAATCAAATCAAACTTTTTTTCTCCATTTGGAGGGGAAAACATACAAAAAAGCAACATAACAGTTGAATGACAACGCTCGCTTTTTTCCTTGACCTTACACTGCAACAAAGAAGTTTCTTGGCCATTGACGTTGAGTGCGAGTACCTTGAGCCCCCTTCTGCCAATAAGTTCGTCTGCTTCTTTCTTCTTTTTTTTTTTTTTTGGAGAGGGGGGGGGGTTGGCGTTGTGGTCACGTCAGAAAGACGCCGAGCTCTGATTGGCTCTGATTGAAAGGATAGTGGGTAGACCTCAAGGCAGCTTGCTTTGAGGTCTTCTATACCACAGTCCTCCAATCAGAGTCAATCAGAGCTGCACAAGAAGCAGATGAGTTGCTCTCCGCTTTGAACGGAGCTATATTACTTCGTTTCACTTTAAATCGGGACAAAGCTTACGCTACAAGCTGATGGGACGGGACAAATCAGACAGCGTCAAAAGCCCAAGTCACCGGGCTTTCTGTGTACATGATTGGTTCAGCGACGATAGAACACGTATACAAAATATCCCGAACACCTTATGTTGTTGCGCTTTTGAAGCCGTTTGATTGATTCCGTGAGCCCGTACACGTGAAAATATGGTTTTCTGACCCGGCCATGTGCTGTTTTTTTGTTTTTTTTTAAGGATTTCCCGCTTGAGCAGCGTGTATTTATTGCATTTTCTTTCGGATAGCTTTACCGCCCGCATTTTGGGAAGGATAGCTAGGCACCCGACGACAGCGTCCGAAAGGAAACTGGATCGTCGACCTCGCAATCTTGCATACTCGGCCCACGAACCTCGTTAATGGTAGGCTAGGCATTATTCAGAGTACCCCTTGGGTTTTTTCTTGTTTTTGTTTTGATTCCATAAGTACTTCGCTGTTGTTTCTTTTGGTATTCTTCCGAGGCGTGCGTAAATGTGCTACAATGTGCGCACTAAACGAGGGCACTATATGCACGCAGTTGTCGCAACGTCTGTTCCGAAAAATAGTTTATGCATGCGCGTTTTTTGTTGTTATGCAATTTTAATTTTATGGCGGCCCTATCTTTTTTTTTTTACATATATGCCGCCTTAAACCTGTTTGTCGCGACGAATATTGAATATAGCTTTGTTTCCTATTTAATTCAGAAAAAAAAATCAGAACGATCATTCCCCTAAGAAACTAAAACACAATATAGGGAGCCGAATTTAAACTCCACAGTGATATGAAAGTCGGGGGGGGGGGGGGGGGGGACGACAAAATCGTTTGAGAGATGATGTGAATATATATTATGACTTATTTGTCCTCATTTTTTACACGCAGCGCTTCGGTTCGAGGCAACGTACGAACGAATGAATTCAATTCAATTCCGTAATTTCATTCTAACAGTGTTGGAGTCCTCCAGAAAAAAAGGTGCTAGAGGCAGCTTGAAAGTAGCTCGCTTTACACATCTCGTAGGAGAAATCTGTTTTAGCTGATATCATAAAACTAAAGCAGCAAAGTGGATTTTTTTACTTCATCCTAATTTTTTTTACTATAACCGGATTGAGATTATAACAGACGCGGCGACTATGTTTGACTTGAAGAATTCCTCTCATTGTGCTATTTTTTTTTTGTTGGGGGGGGTCGAAAACTTTTGTAGTTATTTAAGGTGATTGGACATAGAACGAAACCCGGATTTTATGCCCGCACAAGTAGACTACGCATCGCAGAAAGTTGGAACTCCGTGAGATTATGACGCTAATGGTGAGAATAGATTGCGAAAGTTTGAGAATATGTCGTTACCTGGATGAAAAGATGAAAGTGAAAGATGAAATCTCCTGTGGAGGGCACGACAACCTTGCCTACTTCTATATATTCCACAAACCAAGAAATGACATTGTGAGCCGCTGCAGTGTTCGTAGCCAAAAAGCCTGTCACCAAGAAAAAAATGTTTTGTTTCACTTCTCGTTGACAAAATGTTTTCACTACTAAATGCCACTGGCGCCTATAATTTTTTTTAATTGGCAATTGTTATGTTTAGGCGGACGTCGAGTTATAGAGAAATAATATCTCTCTCATTTATCTTTCGATCCAGGTGACGCCATGTTCTCTTTTTGTCAACACCGCTAGCGTCGCGTTCTCACAAAGTTTCAGCTGTTGGCCATGGCAATTGATTGACGCATGGCGAAAAAAACCGGGCTTCATTTTATTTCGCAGACCCGTAAAATAATTGCTCGTTATCTCTCTGGCGCATTCGATATATCTGCACAGACAACATTGTAGAGCAGCTGTTTGCTTTCTAACGATATTCAAATTACGTACTACTTGTTCGGCGATACATCGAGTGGATATTTGCTTAATCCCGGGCACACTCTATCGTTTCTCAGCATTCCTTTAAACTCTTTCGATCGCTCTCAGCTCTAGGCTAACGTAATTAAGGATTAGTGCGTATCAGAGGAAATACTATAACTAACAAAATAATACAGACTCAGAGCGCCCTGTTGTATCCTGAACGTACAAATGACATAGATTGTTTGCTAAGATCCTTTCTATGCTGCCGACCTTACAGCAGCGATGACGACGATTGAACTCTCCGACAGCTTCCGAAATGCGGGGCTCTGGTTTACTGGGTTCCCACTTCGCGATTGCTTCTTCGCCGTCCTTATCCGGAAATGCAGCAATTTTAGTGGTTGAGGGGTGATAATGAGATGCCGGGAATTCGACACGCCTCGTGTTTTTTAACATTGCAACCTGGAACAAGCAAGCAAAAGATCTAGAAAAGGCTAACTAAGAATGGCAGACAGTCGCGATTAAAAAGTGAGCGTCGTGGAGAGAGCGAAACGATGTTTTTCCCGCGTACCGGAAGTTCCGAGATTCAAGATGGCGGCGCCCGCGTAGAAAGAGTCTAGTTGTATAATGCACGAGTAAAAAAGGGGATGCCTTTTGAAACGTAAAATGGTCAGAGCGGTCCCGAGGTGGTTATGCTCCTGCTTCTTGCATAAACTAGACACGTCTTATGAACTCCGTTGCGAGAAATTCCATCTTTAAGTAACCCGGAGCGTCCCTAAACATATTTTTAGCCTCCTCATTCGCAGAGCTCTCTCCGTAGACTGCACCCATTGGCTTTCCCGAGTGCTTAGCAAAAAAACAAATACACATGTCAATTTTTTTTTTTTGTTAGAGTGTTTGTTATAGACGTTTGCAAGTACGGCCTGTGTGCGCCGCCACCATGCTGGTGGGTTGGGTAGAGATCTTGCGACTGTCAAGCATTACTGAGGCCATACCAACACAATTTCCAGACTGGCGCACAAACAAAGCGTTTTCCAACCATGGTGGCCAGACTAGCTTTCGAAGCGCGGCTGCTTGAAAGCGTCTAAAGGAACTGGGAATCATTTTTATTGTCAACGGGTGGCGGGGTTGAAGAAATGTCAAGTGACCGGCAGGGTTAACTGAGCTCTGTAATATCTCAACATTACTCGAGATAAAAAAAAAGAGAGCGGATTGAGTAACTATAATTTTTAAATATGCTAGATGAAAGTTAAGTCCTCAAAAAGTAGTAAATACGCTAATCGTACTGCACGTTAATAACATTTTCTAAATAGGCCCTTTTTTATACGGAATGTGTTTCATCGGCCGAATTTCATGATAAAACCGTCGCCTCAATTTCTCCACTAAATTTAGCAGGAAGATTATTGTCACGTCACTTCACGTGGCGTCAGCTTTCCCGGTAAAGCTAACGGGGAAACCTTCGTCACGTGATCGCGTGAAGTGACTTCGAGTCATGTGAAGTCATTTTCTCCGCTAGATTTAGCGGGAATATTGAGGTCACCTCACCACGTCATGTGATCACGTGATGTCACTGTTTTGTGCTAAATTTAGCGGAGAAATTGGCCTAACATGACCACGTCATAAGACCTTAGGCCACGTGATGTCACAATATCTTTAAGTTTCTCTACATTTTTCTCGGATCAATATGGCATTAACCTTTGTAACGATTTGACCAGCTTTCCGAGAAACACCATGTACAGTCACTTTCTTAGTTCAAGGTCGTTTGTCAGTGTACACGCTCTTTTATTCGCCAAGGACAACTCTATAAACATTAAAAATAGATCTAGGAAAAAACGAATCACAGGCCGAATGTTGCAAAATAATAAAGACGTATCTTTTGTGGGACCCACGATCAATATATTTCGCGACATGCGACATTTTTATTGTGTCCAGTCCGTCGGGACGCCGCTCGATTTATGATCGCACGCTTTATATGTATTTTTGTTTGCATGTTTTATTTGCAGTCTTTTGCTTGCCCCGAGCCTCTATGGCTTTTATCACCAACCTTCAAGACACTGGTCGAAAAAAAGAGAAATAAATAAATAAACACGAACGAGTCGTAATATTTGAGAGTGATAAAATGTTTTGAATACGCGTACACGTGAGGAGCGCAAGTTCGTCTGCTTGTTTTGCAGGGATTGTGGTGACGTCAGGACGCCGAGCTCTGATTGGCTGAGATTGAAGCATAGTTGGTAGACCTCAAAGCAGCTTGCTTTGAGGTCTTCTACCCACTATCCTTTAATTCGAGCCAATCAGAGCTCGGCATTCTGTCGTCAACACAACCCCTGCAAAACAAGCAGACGAACTTGCACTCTGCATAAGTTTCGCATAAAAATGTAATTCTTCGGTAGGGCTACTGATCCATACCACCTAGAAGACAAGGCCTGGGCATGACGTCATCATCGGTGGTACCCCCGACCCGTCCGAAGCGGCAGAGACGCTGACGCTGGACGAGAGACGCCGCAAAGCGGCAGACGCGTCCGTCTTGGCGTCGCCGCGTCCTAGCGTCGCGCTCCTCGTGAGACACGCTGCATAAAGCGTCGGCGGCGACGCTTACGCAAGCGAGGAGTCGCTCCGTAGCAGATCTGAACGGTGCTCGACTCAAGTAATCCACTTAAATGTAATCGATGAATTTTTTTAGTTATTTTGTAACCGTTTGGATGCATTTACTAGTATGTGTAATCACAAGAGTAATCTAATTAGCTTTTATAACTACTAAAATGGCTTCTAAACGTTACTATTTTCCCCTTCCACTTCCTAAATGGTGCCCATTGTATGTACAAGTTTTCTTCCAAAGAGAATCCTCGAACCAACTGTCTCCGATATAAGGGTGGTTTACCGAAATTTGGTGGATTAAGGAAGGTAAGTATAGTTTTAGAGTTCGGGAGATTCTTATCCAACAATGAGCAGCATCGAAATACCCGTTTTTCGAACCGGCCGATACTATCTGCCGCTTTTCGAAGTCTGAAGTGATCGAAAAAATAAAGGTAACGTTTTGAAGTAACTGCCACTAATCTTTTTCCTCAAGTAATCGAGCAATCTAATTGTAATTGATTACCTTTTTTCGAGTAACGTGTCCGAGACTGCACCTGTGGGTCTACAAGTGATGGCTTGCGTTTCGGAGGGGGGGGGGCAGCGCGAGACTTGTCTTCTTGGTGCTATTGTACTAACACAAACGGAGACACTCGTACACATAAAAGAAGGCAGGCGTACAGTCGCCTCGAAAACAAGTTGTAGTCGAACGTTCCGTTCCGGCGATAGACTTCAAGAACCATTCAGACGAAAAACATAATTTTCTTTTCGATGATGCTCCAGACGGAAAAGTAAATCCAAGCAGCAAAGGGCGCCATCTTTGGAGCAAACAATACGAATTGGAAAAGCCGGGAACGGCGACGAGGAATTTTTTTCTAACGCCGCCTTTGTTGTCACTTATAGCGATAAAAAAATATATACGTGTATATATGTCAGACATTACAATCTGTCTCCTTGATCTTTTTTAGGAAGAAAGTATAAAAAAACCAAGCCTGTTTCGGTTCGTCGGAATGTGAAGGCCGACAATAAAAATCGCAACACAACCAGAAAATAAACGACTAAAGTGTTCAGAATGTATCCGTCCATTCAACAAGATCGAAACTGAAATACGCACTCAAACCCGTTGGCATCCATGTCGCAAATCTCGGAGCATTATTCGTAGCACAGTGAAATACTAAAGCGATAAACTGAACAGAGTAAGCCGAATCACTCGAAAGTTTCCTCGGTTGAAAGAAAATATCGCACGAATATCTCGCTTCGGGCTGGTTCCTAGAATTCTATCGCAATGGACGGGGTTAAGAAGCCTGCCATTGTAAGCGGCTCCGACGGTATACGTTGGCCTCCATCGATCTTCATTCCACGCCCTTTATCACGTTAAAACATAATTTAGACTATATAGACCAATATCGAAAGCGTCCCTCGTGACCTTTAGAAACGTTTATACTTGAACCGACAAACTGTGGTCTGTTGCAACTCGTGAACTACAACAGAAGAGGCTTACCGCACGCAAACCGGCACTCCGTTCAATGCCGAATGCGCCGAGGTGCATTGGACATTAGAAGAAGCTTCGATTGATGATGACCTGCTTCTGGGAGGTCAGAAAACGGTCGATCCGGCGTTCAGAATACTAACACATCATCGTACAAAAGACAGTATGCACAGACTGTCTAAGAGGCGTGTTTCTTCCTCGCATGACGGTTCTTTCGCATTGGTGGTACGCAAACTGTCTGCGGACATGGGCAGACATGCGCATGTATGAAGCCAACATGCGCCGAACAAAATATTTCTGTCATCATATAAGCAGCCAGCGAACACCGGGTATTGTGTATGATGTACGAGAGTGCCTTGAAAGGTCACCGGTAGTGTGTACGACAAGGTGTATAACTTACATCAATCCTTCGCTAAAGTCGTCTTAGTGATCCCCCCCCCTTTTCCTATGATATTCTCCATACAAACCTAAACGGGATAACCTTGGCGAAACAACCCACCCAAATTGGACAAAACCCATCGCGCGCGGGGGTGGGGGTCCCGACGGATTCACTCGGTAACTGAGCCCGAAATGCCTTCGCCTCTATACTCGCTCTTCGAACGCCTCCGAAGAGTGAGCATAGAGACAAAGGCTTTGCGTCACCCTACTACTCATTCCAAGCAGAGCTCCTCGTGCTGACGTCACTGCGCGCTTTCGTCTCGTCCTCTTCACTCAGTTGCCCCCCGCATAAATGTCAAACGAATCCCGGGTAGTCTTATACGCATGCGCCAGCGCGCGCGAACTGACTCGATGCGTGGGCACGCTCACGGTTTATCAAAGCTACGAAGCCGCCTTTTTTTACGACGGCACAAAAAACGTGAGCTCGCAGGGAAACGAGTGCAGCGTCGCAGACGAAAACTCTCACTGCGACGCTCTGATGCACGCTTGGCCAGATCTGTTCCCGGTTCGGGGCACGTTGTAAAATGGCGTTATAAAGACGACACTCTAATAAACCGGCGTTCTTCTCGTCTGGACCGTATCGGCTCCGTCCTCGAATCCCGGGTTCTGTGTTGCCGATGCGAGCGGACGGAGAGGTAGTAAAGCAAAGCGGAGCGGAATGGTCAGTGTGCCTACAGCTTACAGAGTGTTTCCAACTGACCGATCGTTACGATTTTAGAAACTGTAACGGATAACGTACTTACGTTACCTATATCGCGTAACGGGTAACGTAGTGACGTTACTCGTGACATTTTCTTCCTAATACTTAAAGAAAAAAATGACACTTAGAGCTGTTTTTGTTTTAGGTTCTTGGCGTTAAGTCATGGGTTCTTGCAATGATTTAAATAATAATTACACTTGCCTTCAATGTTCTGACACTATTTTCCCCTCGCAACCACTTGCGCTAAAAAAAAAGAAGAATCTTACATGTATTTTGTTCCAGTGTGGAAAACGCCGTCGTTTCACGAATAAAAACTATCTCCAAAGTAACGTGCATTACTTTCTATCGGTAACTGTAACTCGTTCCCCTTTTTTCGAGTTGAGCGTGCATCGCTAACGCGTTCCTTTTACTCGCAAGTAACGAGTAACCTATGTTGTTACTTTTATTTCGCTAACGCCTACAACGCTGCGGCTCGCCTTCAAGCGTCTTGGCCTTTCCGCCAGCCCCCCGTCCTTGTCACGTGACACTACAACGCATGCGCAATGAGCGACCATTCTGCCCCGGAGAAACAACCGCCATTAAATTGCAAACACCCTCCAGGGTTTGAGTTGCACCCTCTCTTCAATCTCTAGGCACTCTAGGAATAGTCTGGCGACGCGAAAACAGTGCTTTGGGGAGAAAGCAAGTTCGAGCGCACGTCACCGTCATTCGGACGCCTCCCCTCTTTTGTTTCGAAGTGGACGACTGGCGAGAAAGTAATGGTTTGCCGGACAACGAGACTGTACAAAGGGGGAAGGTAGATGTTGACACTCGGAATTGGTGTCTGGAGGGTTTGATTGAGAGAAACGGATATTGAGTTTTTTTTTCTTTCAAGTATGGCCGGGGGATTGGTGTGTTGTCTTAACGGGATGGGAGGGGGGGGGCGGGGGGTGTTGTCTGGCGGTAACTTTGGACGAATTTCCTTCTTGAGGTGTCTGCGACGCTGGTATCGAGATCTTAGTGACACTTTGGAGTGAGAGGTTACATTTGGGAATAATTCACGCGCGGCAAACGCGAGGAAGTTTTGACACTAATTATACTCGCTGATAGCTTTGAAAATCCAGGGTATTGCGAATCCTAGGTATGTCTTGGCGTTGGAAACAAGATTCCAACGTTTCCGAATTAATTGTTTTCTGATTCAAAAGTGATAGGTCGTTTTCTGAAAAATTTAATGGGAAAAATGGGGCCCCTTTTTGCCCGTTTAACGCTAACTGGCGCCATTCGGTTCCGTCCATTGGAGAGCTCCGTCGGCCGCCATTTTTCCCATTAAAAGTTTTAGAAAATCGCCGATAACGTTTTGAATTGGCGAACAGTTAGTGGGGAAACTTTGGCCTCTGGTTCGGACCGTTAGTGCTACACTTGGGAGGAGAAGCAGCGTTCTACGATGAGTAGTTTATTTTTGCGGTAAAAAACAAAAACAAACAAAAAAATCTGTACATTTTTTGGGAGAGACACCATGTAGAGTGCAGCATTAGCCCCCACGAACACCGAAAATAGAATCATGAAGCAAGATGCGTGAATGAAATAAGCCCCGCCCTTCGTTTCCTAAATTCATGGTGACTATGGCTTTCTGAAGGTATTTTATGACAAGAATATGAGAGTTTTTTTTTGTATGTACGCCCAAGGTGTACATACGTACTCAAGTCGTACATACAATACATCTCTGGAACTAATAACAACATCAATTTAAAAAAAAATCAATTGAGAGTTGTCTGTTTTTCTGGGGGCTAAGTATTGGGATGGAAATCCCGAGAAAAGAGAAGCGTGTTTTTGGGCCAGGGAAAATAAACTATGCATCGCTGAATTCTCCAAGACCGCGAGAATGTACCGCGAGTGGTTGGGATAGAACGCGAATATTTGAGAACATGGCGCTATCCGGATCAAATGATAATTAAGAAAAATGAACTTTCTCGATGATGCACAACCTCAAACATATGAAGAGTGGGTAACCCTCCGCATAGAAAACACAAACAGGATCAAGATCCTGGACTCCCTACTCACCTACCAATTAAGGCAGTGAACATCACACACTTCATGTAACGCCCCCCGCCCCCTCTCCTCCTCACCCCCTTCATCTCTCCCTAATCATCCCGTCACACCAGGTGACTTCAGTCAAGTGGTGTGGCGGAACCCAATTATTTTATTAAACTTTTTTTGATCTGATATGATTTCTATAAGCCGAGGTGTACCTAAACCTTATTTCGTCAAAAGTAGAAAAAGAAATAACACTGTCGGCGCCTCTAGCCTCGATTTGAGTGAAATAAACTTTGCAGCCAAAAGAAAAACAATACTACCTTCCTTGCTGACAAGTGTTTTTCACTGATATAGTACCCACGAGCGTTCGCAACATCATTTCTTGTTTTGACGGTATTAGGCTCAGGTGGACGTCGACTCATATGTACATTTTTTTTCTCAATTACCTTTTAATCCAGCCAGCGTCATCATCTCAGATGTGTGCGTTTTATCGCGACCGATAGCTTCACAATCTCAAGGAGTTCGAGCATTCTGTGATGCATAGTTTAGTTACCTGGACCAAGAAACACGATTCTTTCTTCTCGGGATCTCCCTGTATATTCTTTTCGGGGGAGTATGAACCCAGGGCAGTAAACAAGGGGGAACCTCGGACGGTTGCTTGTCATCGCGGCTGGTGGTAAAAATGGCAACTTTAAGGCCTAACCACCAAACGATTGGACGCGAGCTCTGCTTCAGAGTTGGGCAGGACACTCGAACGTTCGAGCTCGAGATCGAGTTCAATAATTCCGACCACGGGCCGTCTCAGAGTTGCAAACATACCGCATAAGATGGCGCCACCTGCCGAACCGAACTTTATTGTCCACGCGGTATGTAAGCACGCTCAAGGTGGTATCTTGAAGATAACTCAGCCATAGTTCAAAGTGTTGTCGAAAATAAAGTGAACTTTTTTGTTCAGGATAGCTTGCCTCGTTAATATTAAGACTTGTCAAAGCTGAGCTACTGTACAGTTGGCATCAGAGCATAAGAAAAAATAAAGAAATAGTTAATTGTAAAAAGTGTTTTCTTTTTTATTTATATTTATTTCTGGTTACATTAGAGGTTTATATAACGCACAATGCCGCCTGTCCACTTCAAAGGAGAAATATGCCTACTCGAAAAATAACAGTGGTGCTTTTATTTACACTAGTAGGTAACACTCCGTACTCTCTATTTAAATGAGAAAAAAAAACGAACGTAACAATATAAAGAAACTCCAACAAAGATCCTATGCGCATCGCTGTGGCAAATTGCAGTTTCATTCATTCATTTGTTTATTTTCTGTGCTCATGAACAGCTTGACGCCTTGGTAATGATGCACAACAAAATGTTCACAGGTTAGTTACAAAGGTCTTAAAAGCTACGAAATTTGGGTTAAAAACATCAATATTTGCTCCCCTTAGGGTATTGTAGAAGTGTTGAATACGGGTCATGGGACTGGTTTGGATGATGTGATTAACATGGAAAGTTGGAGAAACCCGCAAAACTCGACTCGGAACGTGAATATTAATAGCATATGTGAGATCTGGGCAATCAGTTAAGCCATGAATACATTTATACAGGAAAACAAGATGCAGTGTAATGCAATGTTTTATTCTGGCAGTTGTGATAACGTTCGATACATGACAGCTTCCATCCAGGCTACACTGAAAAACTCGGAGGACGCTTAAGCTTCGCCTTTAAGAGTGGAACGCAATAGCGTTATCGGGCCCCGTTCGCATCGCCTTCTCATTCGCCGTGTAAGCGTGCCTTGCGTGGCCTATGAGTAGCGTGTCTTACTCGCAACCGATTGGTCGTGGGTTCGAATCCCGCCCAAAATTCTTCAATTTCTTTTTTAAGGCAAATGAATTACTTCATAAAGTGAAATCGTTTGAGACATGCGGCGACCTTTAATTTGCATTACATGTTACGTTTTTTCATCACTTTCATCCACGCGTGACGCCATGTTTCACGTGGGTGTGGTGGGTTGTTTAAAATTTCCGCGCGAGGTCATGTGACTATGACGACCCTATCTACCAATCAGGATTGGCGTCCCGCCACCGACGCCGGCTTTTCTGCGACACGAGCTCCTTAACGCTATCCCATTAAAATACAATCTCAATACCAGGCACGTTCCCAGGATTTTTTTTCGGAGGGGGGGGGGGGCGCCAATGACAAAATGCTGTATGAGGGGAGGGGGGAGAGGAGGCGCCAGCAAAATAAAAGATTTCGGGGGGGGGGGGGCCCATGGGCACCCCGCTGGATACGTGCCTGCTCAATACCTTTCAACGGCAACAAACGCCTCTCCAAAAGGGCTACCATTAAATAACTAATCCGGCTCAGTTCATTAGGCATCAAAGACACATTCAATAAAAAGGATTACATAAGGGGGATCTAGTAAACACGATTTCACAGTGAGGTTTTGCGGAATAACAGTTCAGGTAAATATGAACAAAGGAAAACAAGCAATATAAACAGCCTACACAGACAACTAATTTGCTTAGCCCGATATTCAAGAAAAAGAAATTGTTTTATTGAAAACAACACAAAAGGTTAATTCATACACACATGACACATTATCGCTGACACTGACGAATAGATTATACTAAAACCCACTAAATATAATATCAAAAGCTCTTGGTCGCTAGGCCTCGCTATGAAACTGAGCCTTCAAGAAGCTAAATCGGGCTTGAGGTCGAGTCAGGGGGCATTCTAAGCCTAATTAAAAAAAATGTTCTTACTCCTTTTGTGCGAGCTAGCTTCCTTCTACAAATCTGATAAAAAAATTCTCGTGTTAACAGAGGGACCGTTAACACGAGAATTTTTTTAATGTAATAAAAATATTTGCTTAATGGAAAAAACAACGCATAAAAAAACAAAAAAAACTTTTTTTTTCTGCTTACCCCGTTTCCGCTTCGGGATTGAGTAGCGCATTTAACGAGTTTACCATTTTCATTGTCCTAATTTTATTCCTTTCTTCTATTTTTTTACCTAGGGGAACCTGGGAGCAGAGCTGCTCAATTCAACTCATGCATCTTCTGTGTCACTAAAGGATTTCAATTTAAGGGGATATGGATTCCAAGGAAGGTTAGCAAGTGCAGCCAGTGCATGGGCGGGCGGAAATTGGCTAAGGACTATCAAGATATATTTTTTATATAGTTTTCTCGCAGTCGTTTTAAGATTTCGACTAAATCTGAAATACGTGGCATTGAAACTTACGCAAGCTGCGCTCTCGATTTCGATTGGAACTTTTTGGGGGACAAGAAACAGATAGGCTGAGCTTCAGTGCGCGATAAGTAAAAATGGAAATTCGATAACTTTTAAATTCGATTGGCTTGCTAAGTCGTGTTCGGAATACCTATGAAATACAAGTTCGTTTTTCACCACACGCAATAGAAGTCGTAAAAGAAATTATTACGGAGAAACGAGCAGCGTTTACTCTGTCTATGCTGGAAAAAGCGGTGGAGAAACTGCATCGTGACGTCGCCGGTGGGAGGAGCCTAATCTCCATCGCCAACAAACTACATCGGAAGAGAACTGCACCGTGACGTGTCCGGTGACGTCGCCGAACAGTGGCGATTGAGTTGAAACTACATCGTTCTTTTTTCCCTACAGGGAATTTCGGAGAATCGCCGAATGGGCTATGCGCACACCAACTCGGAGCACTGGAGCGAAAGCTCGCGCTGCAGAAGCCAGGGATCCTGTACTGTACGTTTCAGCTTGGGTCCAGACGCAGCCGATGCTACAAGCGCAAGCTCCGGGCTTCCAGCGTCCCTGCCAAGTACGCTGCGCTCGTGCAGTACAGGCGCTGTTCAGGTAGCCACACGCTCGGGCTTGTGGAGCAACAGCTGCGTGCTGGACCCAAGCTGAAACGGAGTCCTAGGTTCAATCCCCGCCCCTGCCCGTTTCGATCTGGATGAGCATCGTACCGGCGTGCGGTCGTGTATCACTACTGCGTGATGCACGTTAAAGACCCCGGGCTAGCAGTCGTACTGCACTGGCTAAATTGCTTATCTACAGTGGGTAACAATGTCGCCATGTTCAGGCAGACTAACCTCCTGCTGTATGAACAACTAACGACAAATTTTACTTTTTGACTATGTTTGACTGCGTTAGTGCAACTTCTCTCGTGCTGCACGAGAAAGAAAAAATGTTCCTTCGGGGGTTAAATTTTTGGTGAAGTAGGAAGCAAAAAAGAAGAAAGAGAATATTTCCCTCAAGTTGGGTTCGTAGTAGAAGAGGAGGAAAAAGAAAATCAGTTGTTAGTCCCACGGTGTGTATGGTCTTTTCTTTACGTGTATGTTTATTCTAGTTCAGCTGGTTTTACCTGAAGTAGTTGCTTTAAAATAAAGTATATATCTCTCTCTCTACCTGAAGTACGAACGAACTAGCTCAACTTAAGCCTGTTACCGTTGCTTGCTTGGCTTTTTGCTCAGCCAAATCGCTTATATGGGGTGCACTCAAATGAAAACACAATCGTGTTGAATCGTGTAAGAGTATTTAGAATATTTATCGATCACGCCGCTGAACTTGCATCGCTCGAAGAACTTCCTTTTTGTGAGCGCCTTCTCTGCTTGAGTTTGTTGGAAACACAGCCACTTCGGTCCGAGGCAATCGATGATAGCATTGGTGACATCACCAAGTACGCGACTCACAGAGCACTGGTGAACACCAATGTTTTCGTTGCTCCCGATGGTTCCCTGGAAGCCGCCAGCGGCGTAAAAGCGTAGAGCTGCGAGGACTTCTTGTTCGACCGTCAGCACACGGGGCCCTTCACGACAACGCTGGAGCTTTCCGCGAAGCTGGTCGCACAGCCAGCGAGTCACCCCTTTGGTCAGCCGGTATTCGCCCACAAACCTCGCATCGCTCGTCTCGAAAGCACCCCGGTGATCTCTAAAAACTCGATCCGCTGGCGAACCCAACAGTAGAGATGCATATGTTAGGGTCGCCATCTTTTACGATGCAGATGGATCTCTGGCTTCGTCTCGACCACTCAGTTAACTGCATCGTCAAAGTGCATCGTGACGACATTTTGACGTCACCACCAACTGCATCATTTTACGAGCATAGCTCCAACTGCATAGGGAAAAACTACATTTCAACGTCATGTCACGTGACCCGAGAGAAGAGCCAATCAGTGCCCGATGCAGTTTTCTACATCATGTAGTTTGCGTTCCAGCATAGATAGACAGAACAAGCGGTCGCGGGATCTGGAGCCGACTTACAAGACACGCGCCGAGTTTCATACATTTTTGTGGTTCGGCTACTCGCCTGGAGGATCTGATGAACGCGCTCATGTGATGAAAGGCAGAACTACGTTTTGTTTAACACTACTTGGAGCAAAACGAATGCTACGAACGTGAGGCCAGAAGCCATGGGAGGTGCCGATGCAGCGCTCGCAGCACTGGAATCAACCGCTAAGAGCTCGCTCTGTACCCTCACTGCATTTGTGCCGTGACGAGGTTTTATCTTCACCCGCATTTTGGACAGGTAAAATGAACCCGTGCCTCAATAGAGAACTATGGACAAAAAAAAAAACAACTATTCCTCACAATGGAATCTGGTCTCGCGGCCAACTGTCGTGATTGCACCAATTGAATGTGGCCACTATCCGTATGCCTTGTCTAGTCTATTATTGTAATGATAATAATGATATTAATAATAATGTTTGTTTTCGATTGTAAAGAAATGATAGAGCGGAATGGAAAGAGCTTCATGGGAGCTTTTCTTCTTTCCGAGCCCAAACATAGTGCTCCCGCAGTGGCTCGGGTCATAGCCTCCTTTATACTAATCATGCCTGCCCAATCAACATTTGCCAGCCACTCGCCACGTGATTACGCCGCTTAACCATACAATACAGAAAACGTATACGACGTGTATGAAGTGACTAAGCTTCTCTGCGCGTTCATGCCTTCTTTGTACTATTTTTAGCATTTTACGTGGTACCTCTAGGTAGCATTGAAACGATTTTTTTACATATATCACGCTTTTTGCCGCGTTTACGCAGACTCGAAAAGACCATAACAAGTGACTAAAGCCCATCTTTGAGAAACGATCGTCGGTCCAAATTCTACCTTCAGCTACTAAAAATTTCAAAGTGTAGAAAAGGCACCTTTTTGAAACAAACAGTAAAGGGCAATGCAACAATTTTTGTACTTTGCGCAAATACCGCTCAGAACAGATCCCTGACGTTAATGACCTATGATACACGCGTTCGTTTTTCACCCCACGCAATAGAAGTCCCAGAAAAAAATAAAGAAAACAAGCAGCGTTCGCCCCCTCAACTCGCAGCCAGAACAAGCGGCCACGTGATCTGGAGCCGATTATATGCCGCCAATGTTGATCATAGCCACGCGCTGTGGTTGGCAAAGCACAGGACACGCGCTGAGTTCCAGACATTGTTATGGCTCGGCTATTGTCGTCGATGCAGCGATTGGACACGGGCCACTACCCGAATGCTTCGAGCTAGTAATTATCACGAGCCCAAATCGAGTGCCCACGCAATGCTCGGGTCCAATCTATGAACCACATTCAAATATCGTCATATGGGTGTACTGCGATCCCCACTTTACGTCATCAAATTTTGCAAAGGAGAGATTGAATGAAAATGGTCGCTCTTGTCTTTGAAATTACACCGCAACAAAGGAGTTTTTGGCAAGTGGCGTTGCGTGCGAGAATCCTTGACTCCCACTTGTGCCAGTAAGCTCGTGTACAGTTAAAAACATTCCAATTAAATATCGTTGCACCACTCTTTTGACAGTATTCGCCTAGTCAGAGCGCTCCCTTAAAGCTCGTTGAGTGAAGCCTCAGCATCCCGCTGAGGTTTCACTTAGCGCCCAGCTTGGTTCGGGCCGCCCTGTCGTCAGAGCCGGATTAGACCATATACCTTTCCACAGCATCCTACGGTGCAGTTTTGAGTGGCTGACCTCCAGGGTCTCTAGCAGCTCTCGAGGTAGTGACGAGAGTGCCTGACGACAAGCAAAATACGTCATAACGAAACATGAGCCCTGACACAGCCAACAACGTCCACACCGCGTAATGGACTTCGTAGCACCGGGAAACACCAGAAATACACCGGCCGTAGGAATGCGGTGAGACATTCTACGGCCGGCAGTTCCTTGCGCAGGAGTTTCGGCGACATCACATCTGGCGCGTCGAGCCTGATCGGCTTCTGATTGGAAGGATATGTGCCAGCACCCTCAATGCTAGATGCCTTGAGGTCTACCCCCTATTTTTTTAATCGACCAATAAGAGCTCGCGGCGTTCTGACATCATCGCAACCGTCGTGCAAGAAGCAGACAAAATCGCGCTCCGCATCTTGCTCTTCACTTGCTGTTTCGCCTGGCCCCTGACCCAGCAATAAAAGCTTTTGGTATTCGCTGTTTCGAAACTGTGAACGTTTACCACCTGCTCGTCCGTCTGGCTTGTTATTCGTGTTGGGTCACTTACCAACTGTCCCTTACATTTATTCACTTTTAAGAACTACATAATGTTATGGCAGAAGGTAATTCGGCGGCCTTGTTTCGTCAGGTTCCGTCGTCAAGCTCTATTGACGTCTATTCCTTGAAACACCCCTGCTCTTGCACAACACTCTTTGTGGTGAGCCTTCGTCTTGCACAACGCTTTTTGCGGTGCGAGCACTCATGTTCCACAACAATACGTTACTGCTCACCCATTATAAAATATACGTTCCGAAATATTGGAGCAGTGCGCGGCTGACAATCACCATCTTCATTGTGGGGGATGGTGCTCTGGCAGGATTTCCGTGGAGCCGGCTCAATGGCGCCAAAGCATGGGGAAGTCGGAAATCGGGCAGGCATTATCAGCGTAACGGAGGCTATGGTCGTGTGGGTACTGCGAATCCTCGGTTACTAAGGCCCCTGTATACACGAACTCATCTCTGTTACGTCACGGCGCGGTGGTGGCGCGTCGGTCGCACTTCCGGTCTCGGGCTGTGGGCGGAAGGCCCCATGTGAGGCGTGTATTCCTGCGTTGTTTTGAAAGGAACCTGACGAAAACATGCCTTTTCGTCAAACCGCCGCGACTGGGGCTGTTCCAGAAGAGTCGAGAAAGGTTTGAAGATCAGTTTCATGTTCTCGGTTCGTCCGGAGAACGTGGATATGTGCCGTAAAAATGGTAAACCAGACGCCGCCGGACCACAATTGCTTGGGCGGGGAAGCACTTCGGGTTGAATTCACGGATACTTGTGGTCATCAGGTTTATTTGTTTTGTTCCAACATGAACGCCGGAAAACCGTCAAGTTGTACGGACCACCTGCGGACTACGTTCAGTGCGTCTGAAGTTCGAACGGCCGTCTGATCGTTCGAACTGTCGTCTGCTCTTTCAAACGCTTCTGCTTGTCGTCTGCTCTTTTAGACGACACCGGCCCGTAGACCAAATGTTGGCCCGGTACTTGCGATAAGAAGTAAGTGCAGGCCTCAAAAGACTTAAGTTTGAAGGTTGGTAAGCAGGCTCGACGTAAACAGTAGATACAAGGAGATGTTGATTATTGTTACCAGCGGCCATCTCCGGCTTGTTATGCCTGATTCACTTCGTCCGATTCTGCTTGCGATTTTCAGTATCGACGTCGACCATCTCAGCTACGGTTCACGCTTTTGCAGCCCCAGCGACGTCGCGACTGAAAATTGCGAGCGAAATCCCATCATGTGAATCAGGCTTTAGCGTACATTCTGCGGCGTCCACGCGGAATGAATCGCCGCATGTCAGATAATTCACGCGAAGTTTTGCGGTGTAACGAGCCTCGTTAATTTCGCTGGACGCCGCTGCATGTAGTCAGACATCGCCAGGAAGACGGTAGAATCAAGAATTCGAAAGCGATAAAGGGCAGGGGTACTCACACTGACGCCGATAACATCGTATTTCAATGGTTTGTTTATGGGCGACGGCGAGCTTGTTGCCCACACCCCCATCGCGCATGCGCGGCGCCGGTGGCGTCCGCTAGGGGCGCTCCGGGCGCTCCGGTTTGTTTGTAAACATGAGTTGGTGTATACTGAAAGGGAGCGCAAACCATTGTCTGAAATAGAAGAGAAATTTCTCCTCGCCGATGCCCTTTCCTCTCAAAAGTTCCTTTCCTCCCTTCTATTGGATCTGGCGTGACACGTGACCGTTGTCTTCCCACGATCCCCGAGCGATTCGGTCGTCTGCTCGAAACCAACCCCATCACTGGGCCAGGACGTAGCGGCGGCTCCGTTAGCGGTCCGGCCGTAGTTTTTTTTTTTTTTTTATTTTACCACAACCTCGGCGGCAACGCGGATGCCATCATGCTGCGCTGTAGATTGCACAAACAGCATTGCGGAAGGGAAGAAGCATTTTTGCCGTCCCGACGGGATAGGAAAATCTTCAACGGCGAAGACAACGGCTCCACCGGACCGGTCGGAAAAGTTTCGAGTGCCTCCGAGGAAGACTTTGCGAGGAAAGTCATTGTCAAACTCTGAATCGTATTACCTGTCTCTTTCGGTCTCGCCGATGAAGATCGCCTATTACGATCATTAGACGAGACAAACACGGAAGAGTATTGCCGGCACGAAGGACTTAAACACGTCTTTTCGCGCGTATTGGATCTTAGAAACTGACTCGCTCACTCTTAGCTCGCTTGCTTTGAGTCGGCCGAGTTGAGAACGATGCGTAGAGACAATGGTGCCACTAAAATAAAAGGATCGTAGTGTCACTCGCGTGCATCTTGCGTCAGTGAAAGGAGAGTCACCAACAATCGAGCATCTCGCGATTTTGTTTGTGCAACATATTTCCGCGATCGGTACTTCACAAATGGCAACCAAAGATATGCGATGCTGCATTTATCTTTCAGAATCACTTCACGAACGATCAGTTTGTGCCAGTGGATCTTGGCAAAGACTGGCCTCAAGAAACTCAAGCCATATGCAGATCCTACCATTTTTTTCACACCGACCTCTTCCGAATGTGCAATATTTTGCCTTGTCGCAATAAAGATTTTCATGTCTTCATCTTTGTATGTGATTTTGTCTTCTGTGATTCATAAAACATCAATTATTGGCCATAAAAAAATTGCTATTGTATTCAAAGGGCTTTGCTGAAGGATCCCTCTGTCTTCGTTTTGTAACTCACAAAGTAAGGTACCGCCCGCGGGTGTGCGGCAAAGCTAATGCGCTTTGAGAGTGAACTCAAGGGTCTACCTTGCGCGTGAGAGTGTCAAAACTCTAATATATGTGATAAATGAGAAACGGGCTGGCAAGGCAACCGAGCACACGCAATTTTTCATTTTAACGGAGGGGATACAAGGGAGTGTATTTGATTATTTGACGGGTAGTTTTATGCACGAGGCGCGTAAACAGCAGACGTCGCATATTCCTCCGCGCGCATGAGCCCAGTTGAAGGTAGTATTCGACGCTTATAAAATGTGTATGAAAAGTGTATGAAGTAAACCAAGCTGCTGGATTGACAAAACGATCGGTGATGCTAAACATTACCTAAAAGTCCTGTTTTACACGATGCATAGTGGTGTCATTTATTTGCTTAACTCCAGCGATGCCGATTTTTCAAATGCACGTTGTTCCAAGATACAAAAATGTTTGTAGTAGAGCGTACGCTAAGGATTGCGAGCCTTGCGGGCGTGTGCCCAATTCAGGCTCGAAGCGACGGCACGAGCTCCCGCTAGCAACGCAGCGCTTGCCCACGAAACTCTATTTAGACGCAGGGAGAGGTGCATTCTATCGTGTGCCTGCTCTCAACTTTTGCTGCAATAAACGGGTAAACAAAATATATTTTCGCAGTGCATGGCGATGTTCCAAAAAATTCAACTGTTTTTTTTTTTTATTAATCGTTTGCGTTTAGCGGAATTGGAGAAAGCTTGTCTTCACGCCCGAGCGATTCCAACTCTGCTCGTGCTATTATATTTGCCGATAGAGACGTCTTCCCGAACATTGTAACTCCAATAAAGGTGCACAAACGCTAGTTTCTTCATGTTCGAAAACAAAACTCTCTTTATATTAGAAAAAAAATATAGTCCGCCGTATTCAATAACATGAACGGCCAGGCACCCGGTTGTGCCCGGCACACAGGCGCGCGCCGTCGCGCGGGTTGCGGGCCCAGCTGAGATATGCCAGCGGGGGCGTGGCGCGGACATAGGGCGAGGAGGATTGCCGTCGATGGAAAGGAGGAAAACGAGGGGAGAGGAGGAATTGCGCTACTCTTTCCGTATACAGGGGCCTTACCGGCTACGTCTTCAAGTGTTATGAAAGAGAGATTAAAAACAAAACAAAAAAACGTTGGCCTTTGTTTTTTTAAATTGCACCGCAACAAAGGAGTTTCTTGGTCAGTGGCATCGCGTGCAACTGTACTTAGGTCCCACTAGTTTAAGTAAGCTCGTGTAAACTGAAAAACATTCCAAGTGAATATCGTTGCGCGGCCACTTTATGTCCGACCGCACACGGCGCACCGATCTGATCGAGACGATCGAAGCTGCGCTAAATGCATCGACATGGCGCTAATCAGCTTTACGCATTTCCTATCGCTAGGTTCCGTGTTTTCGGATGAACCTGAAAAACACTGGCCGGTAAAATTTTCGTCAATTCAGATTTATCTGATAAACACAAACTTTCAATGTACCAATGAAAAAATGAACAGGGTTAATTGTCATGGGATATTGCTGCCCCAGTTTTCTTTAAAATCTCGGACCATTGACATAAGGGCTCCTCTGCTTCTCTTGTCAAGGTTCATTTGTGACAACAGGTCATTGTACTTTCGGGTCACGACAAAAGTCACTGTTTCTGTTTCCAGTTTGGGCCATACTATTTGTGCTTCTTAGAGGAAAGGAAATGTTGTGTTTTTTTTTAATTTTTTATTAGGATTGCATGAACAGTTGAAGCTTCTTTATTACACCTTTTACCACTCCACGCATTGCAGCTGCAGGGTACGTTGATGGATAGGATGGGATGAATGCTAGCTTCCCAGCGACTACCTCCAGTAGTTTATCGAAGCAACACTTCTTTTCAACTGTTGTTGTGGGACAAATTAGTATTGGCACTGGCAATGGCGCCAACGTTGAATCCAGCTGAACAAAAATCGAGTGATGTAAGCGCATTCCTCTGTATCTAGTACGCGTTTACACCCGGAAAATATTTATTTTTATTTTTAGCAATATAGAAAACACTATTGTTGTGTTTTCTATGGTAGGCTTTGGATATGCTTTGGATTTCGGGAAACTGGGAATCGAACAAAATGAACCTCTGATAAGCTCGGAATTTTCGGCAAAATTACAATACAAAAACACCCTCCGAATTTGACGAAAAATAAACTCTGAAAGTATGGAATCCTACCTATAACCCAGGGAAAAACTAAAACTCTTCTTTAAACAAAAACAAAACAAAAAACGAGTTAGAGGTAAGTTTTGAAGTATGTTTATCCCGTAAATCTGAATATCACGCTTCGTTTTCCCCGAAGATGTAACTAAACCAGAGTAAAGCGAAAAACCTCCGACCATTTCTTGACGTCACAAGAAAATCATTCGCTCGAAGTTTGTCGCTCGAGGGCCGTTCCTGCAATCGCAAGCTTGCCCGGTGTATTCCCCCGGCACTAACATCAGTCGCGACACATTTTTCTGCTCTTTCAAAAGATTTCAAGAGTGAGCGTGCATAGCTTTGATTGGCGCTGAAGATGCGCGAGAGCGGAGATTCCGAAAACGTTTCTGACGTCACGCTCCGGGAACGGGTACTTTGAAAATGACTTTCCCCAGCCTCCATGCATGAAACAATATTTTTTTTTTATATTCGAGATTTTCGAGGTCAAATGAAGGCGATTAGTGTGTTTCCTTCAATACTGAAACAGCTTCAGCTCCCCTTTAAGCCAACCAAGCACAACGCACGCGCCGCAATCCTGCGCATTTTTATGTGCGCGATCCGTTTAGCACGGTTACGAGAAAATAAAAATAAAAGGAGCAGCGTGACGTTGCACTTTTTTTGCTCTTCTTGGTTGGCTCCATCGAGTGGGAGCCGGCTGCGGTCGTACTTGAAACCAAATATAGAATCTGTTTTTTTCTTTTTTATATGAGCTTTATTTTTCTTTTTGTAAGAGGGCTCGTTTTCGGTGCAATAAAAAGCTGACCGATGCCGACTTGCTTCATACGTAGATGTCTTTTGGTTTGATGCCTCAAGATCGGATTTGTTTTTTGTTTTCTTTCTTAGGACACATTTTAAATTCCGTCGTGCGAGGCGGAGCGAGCTCTACGTACGCTTCACTTTCATACATAAACGTGAGAATGAACAAATCAGCGGTATTTGTGAAGTCGATGCATAGGGCCTGGAATACCTACCTGTATAACCAAGCAAAAACGGGGAAAAAGCTAAACAAGAAAAACGTCTTCAGTTAAAAAGGAAGTAACAGAGAATAATGGCCCGCTCCTCTGATAATATGAAAGCTCAGTGAACCTGTATATACGCGCTGAAATAGTCGCGGACAGTTTAAGTAACGCCGGACGTCCCGATCTAATTGCCGCTCCGTAGCCAACCAACGTGCAGCATTAACCTATAAGAGCGCCAAAGAACCAATCACGAAGGCGATGAACCACGCTTTGCGTTGCTTAAGCCTCCTGGCAGACTCTGCAGTCTGTAACAACGAACCATTTCATAAAAACACTCCGTAAACGAAACTCTCCCTCGGTGTTAGCGTAAATAAAAAAGAAAAAGTATAGCGTACGCTAAAGACACTCTACGAATGCTTACGAGTAGGAATGCGAAAGCATTCTTACACGCAGCGCATTCCTACAAGCAGCGCGCCACGTCTTCCTTTGCACACGGTGCTGCTGTGGTGAGATCACGCTCCCCCTGCGCAGGCGCGCCGAATCCCGCCAGCTCTATGGCTTCCGTGACGAAGCATCTGCGTTGCTGTGCTTTTCTCTGTGTGTTTTTTCTGAGGCGCATCCGCTTTTACCTTGAGCGCGCCACCGGCTTTCGTGACGAAGCATCTGCATTGCTGTGCTTTTGGCCAATGGGAATTTAACTGCCGTCTCGCTGCTACAGATGGTTAGAGAAAACGCCGGCTTCGCTCCATAAAACAATTAATTCTTTCGCAATAAAAAAAAAAGACGTGGCAGGAGGAGATTTGATTTTTCTGGCTACATCGCGACGGACTACCAATACGTTGACCCCGAGCCAGTATCTCGAATTTCATTTTTTTTCTTTTCGAATGACATCGCAATTGCTCGTGCGGTAGGTCATTCGAGTACTCAGTCGTTGGAGATCACCCGGCAGCATGCACCACTCGACAACCAGACACGTACACGTTATTGAAATGAACTCACTAAGAACCGTTACTGATTACTCACTCAAAGGGTAACCAAGTACGTCACTTGTTATCTTTATTATTATTTCACTAATACTGCAGGCTCCCGGTAGGGCCCAGACAGGAGTGGGGAAAAAAATGAAAAGGAAAGGGATGGCAGGGACAGAAACAGACACGTTCTTCAACGAAACACTGAAACCAAATAGCATATTTCATCGCAACCTAAAAAAAAATATGTATCAGGGGTAGGGCTATCAACAGTGTATTTGTGTAAGTAATTCCATTCTAATATGTTCCCAGGAAAAGACGAATTCTTAAAAATATTGTTGGCGCTTTCGTATGGCTCTAAAAGACTTCAACGATTAAAGCGTGTATTTTGGTGTGTGACGTGCTTTATGTAAGGTGGTGAATCTAAGTTAAAGTATTTATTCTTGATGAAGCACAAAATCTTCAACCTGAAATTTTTCTTTGCGCGATCTCAAAGACTCCAATCCAAGTGAATTAAACATTTCTGGTGGGCTGTCTAAGCGACGGTATCTATTGCTTATGAATCGCTCTGCTAGCCTTTGAACTTTCTCTAATTCGTCTATGGCTTTTTGTGTACACGGATCCAAGACTACGCACGCGTATTCTAAGACTGGCCTAACTAAGGTCTTAGTGGCACAGAGCTTGACACTGTAGGGTGCCAGTGGAAGTTTGCGTGTTAAGGACCACAACGCTCGTCTCGCGGCAGCACCAAGGGCAGCACGAACATTGTCAACATGCGTATTCCAGTTTAAACAGCTCGTAATTCTTACCCCAAGGTACTTAACTTCAGAGGCTTTTTTAACTTTATACCCTAAGTAATATACATTTCTTCGAGTTTAATGGCATTTGCAAATGTTCGCAACATGCATAGACATTCTGAAGACTATTTTCGAGAGCTTCCTGGTCATTACTGGTTTCTACTTCTTTGTACAATATGCAGTCGTCTGCAAACAACCGAACCCGGAATCTGTCATCTACGCTATCAACTATGTCATTTGTGTAGATTAGAAACAATATCAGTCCCAGAACTGAACCTTGTGCGACACCTGAGGAAACAGATAACAGACTTGGAGATTGCTTATTTATTTCGATAAACTGGGAGCGGTTTGAAAGGTATGACTGCACGAATTGGACTAGGTCGTTTTTTTTATTTCGATTGCGTATAGCTTCTGCACTAGTTTAGGACGTGGTACTTTATCGAAAGCCTTCGCGAAATCTAGAAAGCTGGCATCGACTTGCTTTCTTTTATTTAGGGCGAGGGCAATATCATGTAAAGGTAATACTGTGTCGCTGTTGGTACCCCTCGACGAAAGCCGTGCTGAGCACTGGTAAGGAGATTATTTTCTTACAGATAATTAGTAATGTGCCTGCATACTATATGCTTCAGTGCTTCACAACAAACAGAAATAATGGAAATAGGGTGATAATTAAAAACGCCCTGAGGATCACCACTTTTTAATATCGGCACAACACGAGCGCGGCGCCAGCCAAAAGGGATTTCTTTTGGTTTAGTAAGCTATTAAAAATGACGTACGAATAATTCGATAGCCATTCAGCATAGCGACGTAGGAATTCGTTCGGCGCATTGTTCGGCCCACACGCTTTTTTAACATTTAGCCGAAGCCAAAGATCAAAGATTCCTTCCCGGCTTACGACAAGCTCACGCACTGCCGACGACTTATCACGGATGCTGTTTGGTTGTGCTGCCCATTGGGGGCTGAATACGGACTGAAAGTACAGTACCTATTGAGTTCGTTTGCCATGTTGGGGCCATCAGCGACAAGAATGCCACTAACATTGGAACACTCAACACACTTTTTTTGTTTCTGATAAGAAGTTCCAAAATTTAGCGGGCGCTTCCTACAAAACACTGCTAAGGGATTGCGAAAAAAAAACTCCTTGGAAGTTGCATTGTTTTTTTCAATTCTTCTTTTATTTGATAAAGTTCAAAAGTCCCATACTTGTGAGTACGCTTTTTGCGTTGCAATTTACGTTGTGGTTGAATAATAACTCTTGTTATCCAAGGATTGTCACTTCTTGTGTGTTTTACCTTGCTGCAATGCAGTAATTCCAAATGTTTTTGAACATAGACCACTGTGTTTTTAAGTCACGTGACTCACAGAAATCATCGAAGTATGTTTCCGAATAGTCAAGCACATCAACATCACTCACACCGTTGTAATTTTTAACAATAGATTTTCTTACTCTACCAAGTTCCGCGTTTTTGAAAAAGTTGGATGTAAAATACAGCAATTTATGATGTGACAACCCTGTTAATACGTCAATAGTGTAGTACGATATTAGCGGACTAACAAAGACCAGATCTAAAATAGATTGCGTCGTGTTGCCAATCTTAGTTGGCGATGTCACTATCTGAGTCAGATCGTTTGATAACGCACAGTTAAGCAATATCTCTGAATCACGTGCGTGTGCTCCCGCCGATCTCATTTTTAACCAGTCAATATAGGGTAAATTGAAATCACCGGCCATGATTAGTCGTACGCGATCATTACGAAAAGACCCAAAAAAGTCGTATAATTGCTCAAGGAACACCAGTGGTGAGGCATTAGGCGGTCTTTACACTACTCCTTGAACAGGGCTATTCCCATAAGAGTAAACCCGACACCACAAACTTTCGTGGTCAGGAATGGCTGATAGGAGGCACGCAACTAGTTCAGACTTTAGGACAATCGCAACGCCACCCCCACGTGACGGTCTATTGTTTCGGTATATTTTGTGTGTCGGAGGAATGGTTTCGCTGTCCTGTATCTGAACGCAGCCCTGTCCCGGTTATTATTGTGGCGTGATGATCAAATCAAGAAGCATTGCCTCGAAATCTGCAAGTTTATTCAAAACACTTTGCGCATTAAATGACAAGTCGGAAGGTTATTTGCGTTTGACGCGATGGGAACACGTTTCTTGCTGTTGCTGGGAAGTTTCACGCGCGTTTGTGTGATGTCATACCACGTATAAATGTCACCGTCTACATGAAGCTTATCATGACCCAGAAACAGTTTAGCGTAGTTTTGTTTATCTTGCTGCGCAGTTGCACATAGCAACTTCCGTGTTCGAATTGTTTCTTGCGACAAATCATGCCGGACAGAAACCTTAATTCCCTTTATTAAATGACAATACTTAAGAACAGACATTTGTTCGCTGTGGTGTTGGAAGCGGAGTATGACTGGGCTTGTTTTTTCGGGAACATGCCTACCAAGACGATGCAGGCGATCAACACTGTTAACAGTGACCTTCAGAGTGGTTTTGAAAAGATTTATTCATGACTGTTTTTAAGCGAGTATTTAGTTTCGTCGGTTTCCTCTTTAATACCAAATATAACAAGGTTGTCTTTTCTGAACAGGTCTTCGAGTTCAACAAGGCTCCTCCCTTGTAGTTCGTTCGCTTTCTGAATATCTGCAATGACTTGGAGCACAAGAGAGGCCCGTTCATTTTTTTGCAGAGCACCTATGTCCTTTCCTGCTTTATCCAGCCGTGTTAGGACATCTCTGACATATAAGCCTAAACTTAACTGTTTTTCCTTGACCTCTCTTATTTCTTTCCGCATTTCAGATTGACCTGCAAGAAGCTGGTCGAGTGATACCTCGATACGAGGTCCAGGATTTGTCTCTACATCAACCGATTGCAGTGTTGGAGGTAACGCGTTACTAGTAACGACGTTACTGGTAACGCGTTACATTTTTCGCTAACGCAGTAACGTACTCGTTAGTATTCTGAATGACTAACGAGTAAAGTATTTTCGTTACTTTTTTACGGTATCGGCTATCAAATTACGTTACTCGTTACTCGTTACTTTTGACCAAAACTGGTGAAATACATTAGGTATTTGGGAAAAGGTCACGACGCCTGATCTAACGTTTAGAATAGCAATCTTGTGCATAAAACTGGAGACGTTAGGGGAACTAAATTTAGGTCACTAAGCTCAATGGAGGATCTAGCTTCTCTGCTCGAGGGGCAACTACTTGCGCTCGAGCACGCAATGCCCAGGCAATGCCGTATCTTGCTGCTAAGACTTCTGAACCTTCGATTTCCTAAAACGGTGGGTTTTCCACTTATCAGTCCATCTATTCACCCATCCATCTCAAAATCCTGCACAAGCTTATCGCTGCACGGAACCAGCATCCGTCACAGTAAACTTAAATAAAAAAAAAAACACTTTCTGATCAAAAGAGACATCCGTTAAAAGGCGACACTATCTCGCTTCTCGAAGGCGAAACAAACCTTCGGCTACCAGCTAATTCCGTTCGTCCTCCTTTTTTTTTTTTTCATAGTGTCACCACTTACAAGGCTTGAACGAACGACTGCGTTACAGCCCCCTCCCCTCTCCTCCTCTTCCCCTCTGCTTTGTGCAGCAGAGGTGGACAGCGGGGGGGGGGGGAGGGGGGAGAGAGAGACATCCGTTTAAAACAGTGGACAACTTATAGTCGGTTACAAGTAGGGGGTGTGCGAATATTCGAAATTTCGAATACGAATAGAATATTTTCCTTATTCGAAACGTATTCGATTCGAAATTTGATTATGTCGGAAGTTCCCGAATATTCGGCCAAAGCCCACGATCCGGGAAAACGGCGAAACGTCGCACAAACTGCGAATATTCGAGCAAGTAACGAATATTCTGCCTGCTACGCATTACCCTATGAAGATGTTTATTCCACCGAGAAAGCGCGCATTGTGCATGCGTTATCGGTCTGCTCCGTTTCTATCTGTCCGATCGCAGCAAGACAGGATCAATTTCGGCTCTTTTTTACCAAGCACTTTGTTGTGTGGCACTTTTATAGCAATATTTGATGTAATTGCGCGTTTCATAAATTGATACAATAACATAAACCTTGAGAGTGAAATATAGATATAAAATAAATCTTGAGAGTATTATCTAATATAAAAGTTTGAAAATTCAAAAATGAAAAAGCTAGTTGCGAACAGAACATTGCATCGCCATCGACGACAGCTCCTGCGACTCCCGTGCAGTCAAAACTATGGATGTCGCGAACCTGCCCAAGTTCGAGTTCGACCAAGCTTCGACATTTTAGAACTTTCAACGTGATGCTCGACAACGGTTCGAGCGAAGTTCAACTTTTGTGCAAATGCGCGAAAAAAAAACGCTAGTTGACTAACCTGGCGGAGTAAAAGTGCAATATTTGCTGGATTTATTGGCATAACCGCTTCACATTAATAACTAACTGAACAGCGTTAGCAGCGCCTATTTTCGCTTTTATGTGCTGTAAACATTGGTAAACATTTTATGAAAAAAAATAAAGTACTTTCTAAATTATTTGTTGCCCGAATGGAAATATTCGTGTAGCAGCCGCGCAACACTGTCCATAAGTCGAACTTCTTCGAACTGTAGTGAAATTTTGCAGGTTTCCCGAGTGAAAGGGTCTTTCTACAGGCGGACATGCTGTAAACGCTTACTTTCTGAACACGGTGAGCAAGTTAATTTTCCTATCACGATAATTTGTAATGAGTGCTTTTACTAGAAGAAGTCTTTAGCCTGCTGCAGCCCAGCAGAATGCAGTTTCATTGATTTATTTAAAAAAGGCAATAAAACCTGCTGTTTCCTTCTTTTCTTTAAATTTTTTTACTGGACACATATTCGATATTCGATTCGATATTCGAACCCCGTTTTTTTGTCTTATTCGTATTCGATTCGTATTCTAATATTTCAATATTCGCACACCCTTAGTTACAAGTTAAGAATTAAGGTAGGAGAAGCTCCTCCCACAAGCGTGGTGCGCCGGTTTTAAATCCCTCCGCAGTCGAAAGAAGTGTTCTACTGGAAACACTCCTTGTTCCGCTTCAATGGATAGATAATGGCCACAGAGTAATGCCAACTTGCCTCTGACCCCCACTTTTTAAGAAAGCGACATTTGTATTCATCGGAGCCATGAGGGGGAAAACTTTAATCTTCCTTCTCGTGGCTTCCACAATGCTAAGTCAAAGTCGAAAGATAGAGCAAATATGTACAGAAAGGCAAGACCCTCCTCTGCGCGTTGGCCGCGACGTCACGGAAACGATGGGACGCTATTGGATGCGGAGGTGGCGGAGGGATATATCATTCCCTTTGAGGGGCATTTGCCGCTACCCTCTTGACTTGTAACCTACTATAGTGGTGAAGCGATTTGCTCGTTTCTCTAGTTACAAAAAACACCCTTTGTGGAATTTTTTACTCTTGCTCTCCCTCTCGCTGCCTCAAAGTTCCTGACCCAGTTTTGTACACCGAAGCATCTTTCGCTTGATTAGTCTTTACTTCCCTAAGGTCATACTAAAAAATAAAAAAAGTTTTAAAACCATGAAAAAGAACTTACAAACACGAAACTTTTTTTTTCGCAGAAAAACTAAGAGCTACTGTTGGTAAGAGACAGTAAGTGATTATAACCATTGTGCTGGTAACCGGTATCCTGTTCCATATAGTGAAGTAAATCAGTCTGGTAATAGTATGAATCGGACTGTTACTAAAACCGGCGTAAAGATTAGGGTGTTCGTTGGCTGGTTGTAGTTCCAGCAGTCCCCGTTCGCATGCTGTAGTTTATAAAAGCCGATTGACTACCATCTCCGACTCATTCTGCGTGTGAGACGGACATGAATAACGAAACTCCGTCGCCATGGCCAGGACTGAAGGAAATATATCAACTAAAGGAGACGGAATTAGATAATTTATAGTTTCAATACCTACTCTGCATGCCGAAAATTAAACTGCTTCGCGCATCAAAGACGTCTAGTTCTCACCTGAAAAAGTACATCAAGGTGAGTACGTTTCTCGATTACAAATAGTTTCCTCTTCAGCTCGCTTTTCACAATGTTGACAGATCGCGGGTATTTTTTAGAACTTGCTGATGTTTCACTGCCATCGTTGCTTTAAGCCAGTGGTAGCGCTCCCAGAACTTCTTAATAAGTTCTTTAACGCATTCCGCAAACATGTCGACCATGGTTATAATCTAATATATTAAGCAGCTGGGCTAATATTGAGTAGTTTTCTCTATCACGAGAGCGAAGGCATGTTTGTAAGCGAACACATCTCTTCCAAACATAGGTACTCGAACACAAAAGTAACGTAAAAGTAACGTTCGTTATTTTTGAAAAGGAACGGTAAGGGTATATCGTAACGTTTGTAAAAAAGTAACGTAGCTCATTAACGCGTTAGTTTTTACTAAACTAACGAGTAACGCTATTTCGTTACTTTTTTTCGGTAACGGAACACAACACTGACCGATTGTAATAACAATGCAGACAACAAGTCACGATGCAATGACGCAACGCTTCTAACAATTGGTTTGCGGAGTTGGTGACAGAATACAAAGCGCCGATCGTCGCTAACGATAGCATTGTACAGGTTATATGTAACTGACCTGGACAGTGAAGAAGACAGGCGTATTTAGCGTTCGTGACATCACAATGTCACACACGTCCACAAACTGCGATTCAAAAGGAATGCGGTACCTTAGCTTGCAAGTTGCGCGTTACTTTTTCGTTACTCGGAATGCATCGTTTTTATGAATCAGTAGGCGCTTCCAATGTTTGCCGCCCGTTATAATTTCTTATCTTTTAGCGCTTTACTTCAGGGACAACTGTGGCTATACTGGCATTCCTCGTGCACATCTTTATTGGGGTCTATCTAGCTTTTTCCTGTGGTGCTAATTACAAGCACGAGCTGAGTGAGAACCAAGTCGAGTATACTTTGTACACGTTCCCCTCCAAAAGTAACTATAGGTACTATTATACTTCTTACTTGATCAAAAACTAGCGAAAATACTTTTACTCGTTCCTTCCCTTAAAAAATAACCAGTTGGTTACTTCGTTACAAAAAAAGAAGAAATCACTAAGTACAAGTAACGGGTTAATTGTAACCCGTTACCTATACGTGTCTCATTACAAGTAAAGTGATAGTTGTAAGGCGTTATGTGCAAGTCTGCTGACAACACACCCTCCGCGTCGCGAAACCCCAAATGTCATCCTAGCTTCACCCCGATTTGACACTCTGCTTTCTTTTCCCCCTCTCTCGTCTCTTTCCATCCCGACCCGATTACTGTCAAAGGTCGCCGCATTCAATCGTTTTTTCCTCTCTCTTTTGGCGCCACACACTGTTCGCGCCTCGCCTGACAGTGCAGTGGAGCTTACGCGCTCGTTCAAACCAATCATAGGGTCTACCTTCCACCACCTGATCCCGCTCCCCACAAAGAGACCTGACGTCGCGGGTGAAGCATTGCCCAGTTATATTTGTAGACCTTGTAATTGCCATTTCACCCAAAACGAAATGTTTCTAGGTCAAACCCTGCTAATCTATATCGTTTCCTAAAAAAAAAAAAAAAAAGGCGCGCTTGGGAGATTATTTAGCTCTCACATCGCTTCTACATCATAAAAAGACCCGCGGAGTTTTCTGCGGACATGATAACAGAATTATCTGCGGACATACTTTAAGCACCTTCGGCGCATGTTTGATTCATGCATAAATATTTATATATTTGGAACATGTCTGCACGTTGTTTTTGTATGGCCAATTGGAGAGGACCGCCATGGAAGGAAGAAAAACGTCTCAGACAATGTCTGCAGTGTCTTTTTTTATGGCGTATTTGCAGTGTGGCCGCGGCTTCAGGAAAAGCCAATGTGGTCACCCGCCCCCTTCCCCCTCCTCGCCTCTTCCTAAGATCTGCCATTGGCCAGGCGATAAAAAGTAAGGCAGTCGATTGGTCCGCGGCAAGCGCCCAGCTTCCACCGCACTGTCAGCTTATGGTTGAACGGAGTTTCTGGTTGCTGCCATCACTCGCCTAACCGACGCCGAACCGCAAAGACGCGACGTCATAGATGTTCGTTCCTCCAGTTGCTTTGATTTTGCTGCTTTTGTATTTCATTCCTTCCTTGCCGTACTCCTATCTTTTTCTTAGTTTCCTTCTGCTCACTAGCGGCCCGGAAACGAGCTTTGACGGGGCGACAGTCCTCCGGCAGAAGATGGCGTATGTTTCCTGACGTAGAGTGGATTTCATCAGCGGTCGCACTCTCCCCGTCTCATTCCTATGCCACCTAGAAGACAAGGCCTCGCGTCTCCCTTCCCCGACCTCCCCAAACGTCGTCACTAATGGATCCATAGCAGAGTGGCCCATCTCACGTCGGAATCGTCACCGGAGCGCCGTGTAGCGTCTCGCGACGACCGCGACGCTTGCACGGGGCGACGCCAAGACGAACGCGTCTGCCGCTTTGCCGCGTCTCTCGTTCAGCTTCAGCGTCTTTGCCGCTTGACGCAGATTGAAAAGCCACTAACCATGACGTCATGAGCGAGCCTCGTCTGCTAGATGGTATGGCTCATTCTTGCCGCCACTGTCAGGCCTATATAAAGATTTATCGGACGAGAGAGGCCCGCGCTTTCGGAATTGCCGCTCCTACGGGCGTCAGGGGTCAAGTCGTGTGGCGTGTGGTCACTCACAAAAGGCGGCCACGTCCGAGAAACTATTTGACGAGTTCGTGGCGCGCTTGTCCAGTAGGAAGCGGGAGATTGGCCACGCACGTCGATTATATTTACCGACAGCCTGTTATCTCTTCGCAGCATATCACTCATTATCTCCTCGCAGCCAACGAAATTGAGGCGTTAGCCGATAGGAACCGATCAAAGAATCGATCACGAAGCAAGTTGCGTGGAGATATACTTAGAGGTAACGCCCCGCGTTTGTTGAGCTGTCTGACTATGCGGAGAGCAAGTCACCTGCTTCTAGTGCAAGGGTTGCGGTGACGTCAGAACAACGCCGAGCTCTGATTGGCTTTGATTGAAAGGATGGTTGGTAGTCCCCAATGCTAGATGCCTTGTGGTCTACCCACTATTTTTTTCAATCAGCCAATCAGAGCTCGGCGTTCTGACATCATCGCGACCCCAGTGCAAGAAGCAGGCGAACTTTTCCTCCGCATAGGGGGTATTCACTGGACGCCATATTTGAGGCGATGTTGAGAGCGCATGTTCAAAATTAGCTCATATTGATAGTCTTCTAAGACCGGCAATCTTGGTGGTGGGGAATGCACGTTGCAATAAAATAAAATACTTCTTTTACATTAGGATTTTATTACAAATTTGCATTGGACTTTAATTAAGGTGACGTTGACAGATTACCACCCTAGTTACGCGGGAACGTTTAACCGAAGTTAACTGTGTCGTCAGACTCAACTGCGGTTCAGAATGTCCGACGGTCATCTTAAATCGCAGTTACGCATAAAATAACACTGCAGTGAAGAAAGAAATAAAAACATTAAAAGGCTTAGATGGGACACATATCTTAAAAAACAAATTCTTACGATTTTTTATTGCAATAATTATGACGGTTGGCTAACGTAGCTTGAGCTTACCAGGTCTAGGCCCCGCCCATGGAACGGTGGCCCCACCTATTACTACCGGATTGGCTTGGCTACTCGGCTGAACATGTTCGCAAGTCTAATGTCTCCACGCCGCGACGTCCCGTGCGTCTAAATTTTTACCTGTGTAGGTTCTACCTCTCAATACTGAAACCGTGGTCGCAGTCATGACGGATGGATGATTCTCAAAGTAGCGGAGCCGCTTTTACGGGAACCGACACGTTTATTAAGCATCAAAACGCGCAAGCAAACGAATCCAGTCCATTCAAACAAAATAATTGACGTGGGACGCTATAGGATTACGCCAGTCCCCATGCGAAAACATGGACTCGCAGAGCGCTTCCGAAGGCATGTACTTGCGAATCGCGTGTTCTGCAAAACACGTCGTGATATTTTTGTTAAACAACATAAATGGCTCTATCATAAAGTTTATTTCTCAAACATAAAAATATACCAAGGCGCGTAAAAATAAAACGGCCCGACCTTGCATCTTCAGACCCTATCTAAACCTTAAAACGCATACGAAATAAAAAAAAAAAAGTTTATATGAAACTTTGACATTTTATGTATTTGGTCCTCACAGAATGATGTGTGACGATGGATTTCTAACATACTTAACTGTCAGATGGTTAATTGTCCCCGCTGCCATCCATAATGCCTTTCTGCCACGAAACAAAATGAAACAGACACGGTTCACGCATCGTTGGGTGCGTGAACAAAAGTGTTCGGAACAAAATAGACTTCTGACCATTTTGTTCCGAATGATTTTGTTTTTCTTGTTTTGTCTTTGTTTCGGTACCCGTGAAAGCTCGTCTCCCGGCAACAGCTCTTCACATTGACAGTATACGCTACGACGTCATTACGTTATCGGCTATTTCCTCGTATTTTTTTTTTCAGAGAACCTGTTCAGTGGGCTTTGGGTACTACAAAAATCCTAAGTATAAAGCGGGTTGTTACGTTGAAGCGTAGCTCTATGGTAACACCCACGCTTCGTACGCAGCGGATCCAGGTTCGATTCCCGCAGAGGGCGGACGTTCTTTTTCAACGATTGGGCAACATCGACGATGGACACCCTACACCCTACTACCCCAACTATAACGTCAACGCCGGACGTCATTTCTAATGGTGGAAAGAACCCACAAGAGAGCTATATCGCTCTGAACCACAACAAAAGAAGTTGCAAATCGTTTTAAGTTACGAAACAGTTTGCATAATGGGGCACGACAACGGTGAGCGACAATCTCTCAGAGACAGCACACGCAGACCGATTACGTGTACCACCTCAACATCAAACTAAATTTATCACCTCGCAAAAAAAAAAAAAAAGAAATACATTTATAGAACGCGTTATGAAACACAGCTCCCCAAAGAGCCATCCTTCATACCTTGTCCAGCTGTTGGCGAAACAACAGGTCTCCCGGCACAAAAACAATACACAAGAAAAATCGTGAAAACGATGCGTAACGACGCTTTCCCAAATGCTAGAAGTCACTCCCTAATAACGGAACACACGTGTCCCCCCCCCCTTCCCAAATTTCTCCCCAAAAAACGCACTCATTGCTATCAGCTGCTAACAGACGCGGGCCAACTCAAAAATACCACGCCAAAAACGCTCCGCCGGGCTGCGGACCGTTCTGGATGCAGGCGCAGGTTTGTCGAACCCTTTTGTTAGGGACCAGACGGGGACCGAAACGAACCCCGGGGGAAATGATGCGCATAATTAATAGGTCCTCGTGCCCGAATTCAGAGCGTTCGCAATTAACTATTCAGTGATATTAAGCACACTGGATTGAGCCAGATCTCCCTTAGTGTATACAGTAGGCTCGCGATAATTCAGACTCGGATATTTAATACTTCCGGTTAAGTCAAACAAATTTCAAAACTTTGGTTGACCCGCTACGTTTTCAATGTATTCATAAGCCGCTTAGCTCGAACGGTGTTTTCGTGTAATTCACACTTTTGTTCTCGCAGCACCGTTGAGCGCAATTCTTTCCGAGCACCGGTGCACTGCGGGGAAAGCAACACCCATGGAGCTTGCTTCCACTGGTGTTGCTTTCCGCAGTGCACCGGTGCTCGGTAAGAAGTGCGCTCAACGGGGTTAAAGCAGAGCAGAACCGCATATAGACTGTTTTACTGAAAGAGGGCGAGATATAAAAGGAGAAAGGGCTACCGGCGCTTTCCCCTTGCTGGAGCGTTAAAGGGAGTGAAAGTCGCAGATGAGAGGCTTTGCCGGTGTTCGGTGTAGGTGTTGCCGCTTTATTCTCTGTTTTAAACTTCCAAACTTAATTAGAGCCACGGGCTTGACGGCGACAGTCCCCCGGTCATTGGGACACCATTGCTCGGTTATAGGGTGCACGAAGAACGACAGAAAGCGTTGAATATTGTCTGAGAACCTATGTAGCTCGCACGAAATCTGGCAAGGCGAGTGCGGCTGTTTCCACAGGACCCCGATCTCCGGTGGCAGTGGGTTGCGTCCGTAAACCGAGAAGACTTTTCCCGAACGCCATCTCTCGACTCTGCTCGGAACATTTTGTGAATGGAGTGGGCACGACACTTCACGGTGTGCCATCGATGAACACAGGGTGCGCTCGCAAGCTGCGTGCAAATTTTCTCCTGATTATTGCTGCTTCAGCTTGTAACTTTTTGTAACTGAATTTATTTTTAATATAAATATTTCGAATTGGTGACACTGACTCAATTTTATTATCTACAGCACTTGAGTTGAAGGCTGATTTCTGCCGCCGGGTGTGGCTGGCAATTGTCAAAAAGAGTTAGTTCTATCGCTTCCCCTGAATCGCAAACTCCTGCGCAATTCCAGAGGAGCCATGAGCCCATGCTGACCATCACAATGCGACTATATTCTTCTCATTTTCAATATTAGTACATAATGTAGCTGGAAAGAAACCTCCAATTTCTGTTGCTGAAAGTTGAAACACGCTCATGCATTGATGCTTATAAGCGTCGAAACATGCTCATGCATCGGTGTTTGTATAATGATTTATTCGATAATCCTGTGCCGACGAGTGTGTCTTCTGTTGAGAACTGAAAACAGCATAATCGAGAGGGGCCTATTGCCAGAGCTGAGTCGACCAATGATTCAGATATTTTTAATCGATTGCATGAGCATGTTTCAACTTTCAGCAATAGAAGTTTAAGGTTTATTAACGGCTATATTATGTGCTAATTTTGAAAATAAGAATATAGTTGCGCTCTGATGGTCAACATAGGTTCATGGCTCTCTGGTATTGCGCAGGCGATCGCGATTCAGGTAAACCGATAGAACTAAACTTCGACAATTTCCAGCCACACCCGACAGCGGAAATGAGCCTTCAACTAAGTGTTGTAGTTGATAAAATTGAGTCACTGTCAACACTTCAAAATATCAATATTAAGATAAATTCAGTTACAAAAAGTTACAATCTGACACAGCAATTATCAGGAGAAAACTTGCACGCACCTTGCAAGCGTACCCCATGTTCGATTGACGGTACTGCGTTAAGTTCGGTGCGCGCTTCATCTCACAAAGTGTTCCGAGCACAGTCGAGAGGATGGAGTTGGCGAAAAGTCTTCTCGGTTTACGGACGCAACCCACTGCCACCGGAGATCGGGATCCTGTGGAAACAGCCGCACTTGCCTTGCCGAATTCCGTGCAAGCTACATGAGGTCCTCAGACAGTATTCGACGCTTTCAGCCCTATAACTAGGGCTCAGAGCCCTATAACTAGGGCTCCGAGGTACTCGGAGCCCTACACAGTAAAAGTTTTTACACCTTTAAGGGTGTAAAAGGGGTGTTCTAGCAACTTACACCCTCGGCTACACCCTTTTAACACCCTAAAATCTAGTCGTACACCCTCATAATTTTACGGAAGGGGTGCTGTTTCGTGTTACACCCTCCATTTAGTGAAGGGTGTAAGAAGGGTGTAGAAGAGGGTGCTAAATAAATAATATGAAATGTTTTGGAAAGCTTATATATGGCTCTGCAGGCTTATACAGGTTAGCTTTCTGCTTGAAAAGCAACGGTTGTTAGCAGTCTAGTATTTTAATAATGTCAGTCGTAATTCATGCAAATAGCTGATAATGAAGTGCCTCTTTTGCATACAATTTTGATGTTTGCAAACAAAATTTTATATATGAGTTCATATTTAATTTTCTTGCAAATCACTCCATGCTCAGAAATTGGAAACCAGGGAGAAATGCTCAATACTAGCAATTTTTTACAAATATTTGTTGATGGAAGTGTACAGTAAGAAAATCAGTTAGTCTCGAGTTTATATCTGACAACACAACATGAAATCAAAATATAGTAAAAATGTTTGACAAATATTCATGACATGCTGCTAGAACCTGTCACATGACTATGTCAACCTGGGTAAAATATTCATTTGAGAATATGATGACATGCACAATAACTCACACACATAAAGAGGCAAAACCCATAATAAACCAGTCCGAGACATCCCATTCAAAAATGGTCTATGGTCTATGGAAAAGTCAGTGGTAGACTATCACCCCTTGTAGCCCTGTATCGTCAGCCTTAGAGATTCATAAATACAGCTACAGCCAGTTATATAAAAATTTAGGCCCCTATGTCTAAAGACTGGGAACCAATCAATTTTCTTTTCCCGCCTATGCAAAATTCTATGATCCCGAGTCTAAAGACTGCGAACCAATACATTTTATTTACCCACCTACAGAAAATTCTATGGCCCTGAGTCTAAAGACTCGGGGCTATGTTTCAATAACAACAACAACAACAACAACAATAATAATAATAATAATAATAATAATAATAATAATAATAATAATAATAATAATAATAATAATAGTAATAAGTTAGTGTTTTAACAGTCTCCAGGGACATCCAATTGGTCTTCTTGCTGGCGCAGTTCAATAGAACGGACAAACAGACGCTTGGGCGCGCGCAGACACACATACACACGCGCACGCACGTACACACGCATGCACACGCGCAAACGCACGCCCGCGCGCAGACGCACGCACAAGCACAGACGCACACACGCATGCACGCGGACGCATCCACACGCGCGCACACACACAGGCACGCGCATGCACGCTCATACACGCACGCAAACAAATACGACGTCGTCGAGCGGCTGGCCTCCGTGAGCGATCGGTCACGTGATCCACCCCAGTGACAAGCGCTGCGGAGCAAATCGAGCGTAACGTTCCCAGCGCCAGAGCGTCTGCTATCTCAGAGCGTCTGCAATCTTGCTGAAAGCATGATATTCTGATCAGAACTTCATGCTTTGACAAAAAATGTGATTGTTTTCTACTTGATTAGCGGTGACCCCGACGTTGAGACACAATTTATTTTTCCTTACGGTGAAGGATGAAGACAACTTGAGGTACTTGTACGAGCCGTACCAAACACTTATGCCGTAAAGCGATCGTCATCTCCGAAGGCGACTTCCACCTGCGGAGCATTTGGCGTATTGTCTTCTAATTATTCCAATTACGTAGATTACAGAGACACACAACCAACAAACGACACACCTAGCTCTTCATCCGAATAGGCGCGCTCAACGTCTTCCACATAACGCGATATCTTGGGCCTCTTCGCTGGCAAGGCGAACGACTCGGCAAACACTTCGCCGAGAACGGCTGCCTCGTCGTCACGTCACTCGAGCTGGAGCCAAGCTGGTATCTTCGTCGCTGTCCCTGATTTCGCTGTCACTGCGTTTTATTAGACCTTCTGAAATTAACTGAAACGCTGCCATCACCGCAGTATGGTCGGGCGAGTCGGTCATGACGAGAGGAACCAAAGCAAGCACGGCAAGAGAGCCCACCCAGAAATCGAAACAAAAAAAAAGCCGCGAAACTCCTTTACTCTTTTCGCGGGAACTGAAATGTTGCGAGTGACTACAGATCGTACTCCTCCAAAAAAGGCTGCGCGGAGAACTACTCCAGAACGCTAGTTTCGGTTTCACACACAAAGAAAAACACCTAAAGTTTAAAGAAAACCTAAGATTTACTAACTTTTTGTATTTTTTTACATTATTATTGTATTGACATTCTTATTGTTACTAATATAATAATGATTTGCTTGGTATCGTTCTAAAAAATAAAAAAAAGGAAAAGAGACTCTTGAAGACTGCGCAAGACCATCGCTATTGCAATCAGCTTCCGTTGGGCTGCCCGAGTGGCCGTTGGGTTCCGAATGCTTCGGGAATCTCCTTTCTTTTTACGTTATAGACGTTTTAGCGGATATTTTTTATATGTTCCTTATGAATACCGTGTTCAAGAATAACAAGCAATAACTGAGAGCTGGGAGACGCTGCGTCTTGTCAACGCCCGTAAGTTCAGCACAGCATGGACGACTCGTGCAAACGCCGGTGAGCAACTTTCTTTTGTTTCTGCAAAGTGGGCTGCTGTTTCAAACTTAGTCGTGTACCGTGTGCTTGCTAAGCTATGCTTCATTTTAACTATGCTTCTGTCCTGTTTTATTTCGTTATTTGAACAGAGCGTATCTTCAAAACCTGTGGCTCGCTCCGCAGTGTGAGAAGGATTCCCGCGCGGCGGAACCGTGGGCATGCTCTGGGCGCCGTCCAACGACGCTCCTCCGACGACGCTTTTGCGGAGCCTTCAAGTGCCTCTGACGGACGTTCAAGCATTCAGTCGCCGTCCCAAAGTGTTAATTACAGGTCACGCTAGTTCTGACGTCTTGTACCAACAGCCGCTCGCCACCGATTTGTTTCATAAAGCGGGAGCGAGAAAAACGTTACAAGAGCGAGCAGCATGATTTTTTTGCCCAAGCTAATGCCTGTGCCGTAGAGACGCGCGGTCTCTTCGCGTTTGCAGAACCGGCACACTTTCCAAGTTTACTATTGTGTGGCGTAAAAAAAAAAAGTTTGGATGTTACGTTTTTTAGTGGTGGCGAAAGACCTTACAAAAAGCAGAGTAGCTAGAAAAAGCAAAAACATAAAAAAGATGGAAAAAATTAACTTAAACGCCAATGTCAAACCTGAATATTCGATGGAGTTGAAAGACTACCACCGTACCAACTCGTCCAGTTATTCTTTCTGTCAAAGACTAATAGCCAAAAGTAATAAATAAATAAATGCGAACTATTAATTGGTTACAAATTCGTAATTGATGCAGTACAGCCCTACCCTGCTCTACTGTTTTTATGATATCAGGTAATGTGTAAATGTAAAGGACAGTTCATAGCAGCCATTTATGTCCGATCCATTATATTGAATCGTTTCTCAAAGAGCTTGAAGTTATATAAAAAAAGTGCTCTTCATAAATTAAGCCGCACCACTGAATGTACAATAGCGTGTGACTTGTATGTATGTTCTCAGCGAAAAAAAAAAAGAATGCATTCAAAAAGGGCCAATCATATTGTTTCCTCTCTGTTAGAGCTTCTTTCAGGTACACGCAAAATGTGGGTGTCTACATCTAAAAGAGTGGAATTGACATTTCCTGCAGGGCTGGCAGGCCTGACTCAGTTTGGCTAGCAGCTTGAAACCTATGGGAACCTGGGGAAATGCACCACAAGAGTGAGAGTGACGCCTGCCCAGCACTTCCTCAACGATGGCACCATGAGGAAGTGGGAGCTGCCCCTAAAGTGAATGCAATGGCAGGTAGGTCATTCCAGTGAACCCCTATACAGATGATACCAAGCAGAAAATATAAAAAAATGTATTATTAAAAACACGGAGTATGAATTGCACGGACAAGGAGGTTATCAACACAGTGCTGTGTTGCGTTCGTATCCTCTGTTCCCATATTCTTCATGATTTCTTTTTAATAATTGGCTACCAACTGGTCCAATCATCAGCACTAGTCAACAAAAGTATGCTGCTATTTATTTGTATGCATTAACACTGTGCTTACAGTTGAATCCTAGAGTCATTTATTAATAAACAAAAACGAGGGTGCAAGCTAGCTGTACAGGCTGAACACTAATAATTTATTCAAGGCTGGTTCTCTGAAGGATGACACAAACGCAGAGAAGTGTCAAAGAGCTGAGTTTTAAAAGACAAAAAATCAATAGGCGACCCAAAAGAGGAAACATAGGGGAAGACATGAAGTCACTCTTCAAAATTTCTTTTCTGCTTACCACCCCTCTACAAAGGGAATTTCTTCCTGGATCTTACACGGTTATACTTTTCACAACCCCTAATATACCCAAGGACAGTAAATGCAAAGAAACAACCTACTAACATCTGGGTAAATGTGATTTAGCAAACAACAGGGAATGCCCTTGAGCTTTCAACCTAGGAAATAAAAAATATCATGCACAACATCAAGATTTAAAAAAAATACAGATGGGCATCACGCCCTTTTTCTAAAATAAATATAGGCCAAGAAACTTCTTCCACTCGATGGCGAAACACAGGGAAGGCATTCAACAGATTTCTAGGTTTCTTCGTTGTTACTGATTCTTTCAGTATATACTTGTGGTCATTCTCTTTAGTCAAAATTATTTAAGTAGTGTTCTATAAGGACAC
>JAZHYW010019664.1:0-14218 GCA_037355805.1 Ixodes ricinus | reverse complement strand
TTACGCATTGCTGCGTCTACAGCTGCACGTAGCCTGAATGATCTCGGCATCAGTTATCCACGACGCCGGGAATCCAGATAACATCAGTCACACGCCTACTGAAAACACGCCGAAGCGCAGCAATGCGCAGGTGCAAGGCAAAAAATGTAACTAACGTGCTCCACCGAAAACATACAGAACCGCAGAAACACGCGAGCGCTGAAGCAGAAGACGTAACTTTCACACCGAAAACATGCCCTGGCAGCAACGCGCGAAGGCAAGAGCAAAAAGCGTAACTCTCCGCGCCACCGAAAACACGCCGAACCGCAGCAACACGCAAGTGCAAGGCAAAAACGCAACTGTCGCACTCCCACCGAAAACACGATGAAGCAAACAATGCCGCAGTGCAAAGCAAAGAAACGCAACTCTCTGCACTCACCGAAAACGCTAAACCGAAGCAACAGGCGAGTGGAAGGCAAGAAAACATAACTTTAGTCCGCGCCCACCGAAAAACATACCGCTAAACGCACGCGAGTGCAAGACAAGAAAACGTAACTGTCACGCTCCCAACAGAAACACGCCAAAGAGCAGCAGCGCAGCACCGTCACCGTGCAAGAGAAAGCCAGCGACGCACCAGCACCGCACCGCCATAGCACCGCTCATTGCAGCATTCAAGGTCACCATGTCATCCTTGTCATGGTTACTGGGAACTGAAGTCGGGAGTAGCAGCTGGCGCACGGCGCAGTGCGGCCACACGGCGGGACGGAGGCACTACCGCATGAGCTGGCCCGCTCCCGAGCACGGTCGGTGGCACGGGATGTCCGAATCAACCAGCGCAAACGCCTAAGCGCTCAGTCCAGGCATTTCGCACAACGAAATACAGTCAAACCCGTTTATAACAACAGCAGGAAACGCTACGATCAGTTCGATATAGCAAGTAATTCGATATAGCAAAAACCATTACAACGAACTTCCACGATGTTTCGTTGTAAGGCGAAAGCTTCTTTCTTTCATTTCTTCCCTTCCGCCTTTAACAACGCGCTGATTTTTTTTTTTTCGCATGCGTGCAGAGTTTTTTTTTAGCTTTCTCCCTTCTGAATCGCTTCTCTCAATTGGGATGAAATTTCTGCTCGTGTGCAATTTTCTTTCTCCCTAATTTTTTCTTTTATTGGGGAAGGGAGGCCAGAAGACATTGTTTGCGCGTTTTTGGAGCTGTCCTGGGAGAAAAAGTTCGATATAGCCAAATTGTTCGCAAAAAGTACTTTACCTGCATTTTTATAAAAATTTTCTGAGTTCGATATCGACAATAATTCGCTGTACGTGGGTTCGTTCTAAGCGGGTTTCACTTAATAACAGTGTGGAATGGACCAGAGCGTCAATTCAAATAAACCGAGATCGAATTAAGCATGTTCAAATGAACAAGATTCGGCTGTATAACGACATTCGGGCATTTCGAAGCAAGCCGCAGCTCCGGGAGTACGCAGGTAAGACAGCGCGAGCTTGATCACTTTCCAACGTTGAATCTCACTGGGGCACCCGCCACCAAGAATCTTGCAGCATATTTTCTAAGCTTTCCGTAGTCTCCAAAAAGAATTAGAAGAGTGATTTCTAAGACGTAAGCAGCCTCCCCAGGACTTCTGTCGTTTTCCCTTCTCGGTGCAGGCAGGATGACGTCAGATCCAGAGCTCCAGATGGAACTCCCGGTGAATGGCAGGCTAACACCACACCGAGGCAAAAGGTTCAGGACATTGGACCGCCACAGCCTTCTGGACGAAGTGTGCTGCTCGATCTACGGCAGCAATGCTGGGTCACGGCGAGGATGATCTCCATGAGTGGGCGTTCGCCCACCTAGCGTGAGCACTCTTCTCCTCGCCGAAGGTGTAACAAAGTCAACGCTCGGGTCAAGAATACCCGACGAACATTTTTGCGATCGACCAGCGAGGACTCGTCTCCGGGCGTAAGAGCGAAGATATTTCTTCGCCGGACGTGCAGCAAAGCGATGCCAGGCCTCGTCAGCCGCCATTTAGAACTTGATTCTTTCACTCAGTGTTTTCGCACGAAATGAGCCATTTTATGTCGCATCGCAAGTGTATGACACTATCTGCACGCCAGTAAACTGCGCGAATGTTTACCACCCCTGCCCCAGAGTACCCGGCCCTTGGGGGTGTGAGACCACTCGCCTTATATAATAGTTTTCATCCGACCTAGTTTCCAATCATTCAGGTACATCGCCTCCACAATAATTTGATCAACCACCTGTCTTAGTTTCAGTTTGCTTACTTTTGCCTAACATTTTAACTGCAGTCTCATTGGTATGCCATCAGGCTTGCTGCAGTTCCAGGTGGACCTTACCTCTCTACTTTAATTCATTACCCGGTGGTGGTCATCTCAGCTGTTTCACTATATTCCTCCTCTTCTGCTATGCTGTTGTTACTGTTCCCAAAGTCTGATTTGGTTCCAGTTCCAAAAAATGTTGCTTCGATTGTATGTCTAATGTATTCTCTGCCTCTTCCTCTACCCTTGTCCCATCCTGTGTGGTCAGTGCTGCTGACATCCCTCCGTTCTTTTTCCTGTGCTTTGATATGTTCCCAGAACCTCTTGCAGCATTCGTATCATTCCGATTTATCTCTATCATCTACTGCGCTCCTGCGCTTTCCCAATTTTGGCCTGGTTTAATGCTGATGCCTCCTCTTTCTTTCCTGAAGCCTCCTCTGATGCTACTTCTGCTGGAGTGGACCTCTTTCTTTGCCCATCTCTGTTCTCTAGATGCCTTCTGGCATTGCGATATGGGTGCTTAACTTCTTTATGCCACCAACTTTTCGGTTTGTGTTTTAGCTTTCTTCCTCCGTGCTTAATTGGTATTGTTCCGACTCTCTTGAAGATACTAACTAAATCCTCGTATATTCATTTCTTTTTCTGGTTGCTTGATACTATATTCTCAATTCGCTAGATGATCCTGCAATTGCACATCACTCAAATTAGTGATATCCTTTCGATTTTGAGGAATATTTCTGCTTCTAATGTGCCAAATGAGATCTTTGATTCTCTTATGGTCACCTCCTAAGCTTTCCGTGCCCTCATCAACTTCTCATACGTCCTAATTTGTTGTGATAGCTTGTGAGACATTAAACAGCAGTCAACTGTTGAGTGCAAGTTGTATTCTTCCCATATTAGCTTTTCGTCACATTTTACCTCAGCGTTAACCAGTACCAGATCAAGGGCTTCACGGAACTCGTTAACATCCTCCCTGTTGTATCTGCATACCCATCATTCTTCCAAGAGAGCATTCATGCCCCCTAAGATAATTGCTTCCTCTTTAGTGCCAACTTTGATGTCCCTGACATACACATTAGGTGTTGCATATTTTCGGCCCTTGCATCATTCCATTTTTAGGTACACAAAACATAGAAGTGTCCATTCCCCCAATATTGCCTTTAACCCACATGTGTTCCCCGCAGCTTCTCGTACCCATTCCCAGTCCTGTCCTTTCACCAACACCCCAATCCCTCTCCTTTCTGTTCCCTTTACCCCACTTGCATCCCATCCAAGAATAGCCTGGTATGTGTGGTGATTCCTCCATATTCTTAAATGTGTTTGCTTGTCCATATTGCCGCGCGTCAGGTTGTAAGCAGGCATGCGCGCTCGTGGCCTAACAGTTATCGCGCGTGTCTTTTGCGGAAAAAGCCAGAATTTGATTCCTTGCCGGAAGACGCATTTTTCTGACTTTAATGCAATGTTCTGGTAAATTCGAGAACCGTGTTGCTGATTCGAGGTTAGAATGTTCAAAAACGCCAAACCTTCTCTTCCGGTTATTCCAAAAGCCCCCACGTGTACATAAGGGCTCCGCATGGCAAGCCGGAGCCAGTTTCGCCCCAGCATTCGACTCCTGCTGTCACGCCGACTTTGACGCCCGCAACGCTCTGCTTTCTTCTGCTCCTTTTTATTTCTGGGCATCCTTTTTTATTTTTGGGCACAAGTTCAGCCCCATTAAACGTTTAGTTTCTTCAGTTATTATAGCCTCACTACTTGTCACTTGAGACAATATATTGCAGTTTTCTACCTTTTAATTGCTCCTCAACTTCCTCCCACTTCAATCTACCTATGCCCCCCTGCATGCTTATGAACCTTACATTAAGATGCTTCTTTTTCCTATTCCTACCAGGCTTCCTCCCTCCCTGACCCTCCCCAAGTCTTCCCTCAGGGGCCTCATCTATTCCAGGACCCTGCGGGCTTGCAAAAAGCCCTTGCTCTCCTCTCCCATTCGCAACCCAATCAGCCACCCCATGCGTGTCCCATAGTGCAGCCCCCCAGGTCAGATGGATGAGATGTCCCCTCTGGTACACCTCCCTGTCCACCTCCATTACATCGTACCCCAACTTCTCTGCCAACTGCTTAATTACTTTGTTTGCCTCCAATACCCCCACTCTGTTCCCCACGCCTGCACAGCTAGCTGCTTCTCTAAGTTTACAAACCCCTGCCTCTTGCTGTCTCCCCACGTTACGTCCCCTCCTGCTGAGTACATCATTCAGCCCTGCATGAACGACAACCGTTCCCCTCAGTTGGTTGTCCCACACCATGTTCTTAGTACTCTCCATGACCTCGTTCGTTTGCACTTTCCTGGGTGGGCCCTCGCCTCTTCCCCTCTCACTCGCTCTCGATCCCTGTTACGCACCTGCGCCTTATCAACATCATTGTTGTTGTTACCATTTTGCTTTGTTCGACTCGCCATTGCAGTCACGTGGACTTGCACCTCTCATCTGGATCTCGTCTTGGTGAACCGTGTTTTCGAACTATGCTGGCTTGGACGTCATTGCCCCATCTGTTCTTCCGCCACCGCGATGTGTCGTTAAGAAGCGCGAGAAAGTACTTCGACCATAACGCTAGAAAAGACGGCATGCGATTCTCAAGCGAACAAAGTTGCCGAACGCAAACAGAGGCGTAACCCCTGGGCCAGGCACTGTTCACTACTTTTTCAAGCCCGCTTAGACGTAATAAAGGCAAGTTTTTTAAACTCCTGAATTTTCGGACTGCTTTATTATTCGGACGTTTTTTCGGTCCCTGCGAAGTCTGAAAAATCGGTCGGCGACTGTACAGATCAAACGCACTATTCGCGTTTCCAGCTTGTTGCTCGCCCTCCCGCGGAAACGGGAAGCGCTTTAGTGAGGTCCCCGGTTCTCCTCGTCAACGGGCACAGGAAGCTGCACGCAATCATGGCTCGCCCATAGTCATTTCCGAATGCAGACAGCACTCTTCACTGTCCCACTGTAGTGCTGCAGCCGGTATTAGATGGTACCTTGTCAGAGTTTTAGTATTGCATATAAACCCAAATGCAAGCGCTGCGCGTTAGTGCGTTGCGTGCTCCACGTTGCGCTTATCACCATATGCGCCTATCCAAGACCGCAATTTTGTGCTCCGCGCACACGCAGTCTGAAACACGCAAAGCTAACGCAAACACACAGCGCTTACGTCCACTTGTGTCCACAATACCAAACCTCACTACTGTTTCACCGGCTTCCAGCGCCAAAGAAATGGGCTGCGGTGAGCAGACGTGGAAGCGGGTAGGCGTTCCTTCAAACTGGAAAGGCTGAGATTGGCAGAACGACAACGCGTGAAAATAAAAGTAACTAAATGTTATAAAAAGAATCGGTATTTAAAAAGAATTTTTTTTTTGGTTTATACTTTGGGGCATTTGTTTTGGAAGGATATTGGCGGCGACTTTGGAAGTGTTGCCGATTGTCAAAAGTCGCCACTTCGATAGCACCATATGCTTTACCTGCAATTAATAATGTAATTTTACTTGGATTTCTCACATTAGCTAGAATGTTTTCAGTGATTTTAAGGCATTTTATTTTATAACTTGGTAATCAAAAATGCTGCAATTGGCACCAGTGATGATAATTTGCACACCTTTGATTGTCATACTTGTTCGCGCATTTGAAATTAGATCATAAGCAACAAATTATATAGAGCTTAAAAAATTACCTATTAAAATATTTTAATTTTATATTATTATTATTATTATTACACATCGCGGCAGTGTATGCGCCCAATTAACGCCACGATCACAAAAATACGCCACTTGACCATAATAGACTTTCCAGAAGGGCATCATATTGTTTTCTTTTTAACACATGAAAAGCTCCGACATCATTATCAAGATAGATAAACAGTCAAACACTGGATGCAATATAAAGACCTACGCAAAACCCGTTGCTTTAAAAAACACTTGAGCTGTCTGACTCGGATTTTGTCTTTGGGCTTTTGTAGTGAGAACAGCGTTCCTTAAAGGGATATTTCAACAAACTTCGAAATATACCCGTCATGTTCAAAAATAGGTTGAATATGATCCACAATATCCATAAATGACAATCGCACGTTTGTATTTTGAGCCTGGTGTCTGTATTTTTCGTTATGAACGGCAGATCTGGCAAGCGCTCGGAGAGCAGCCAGTGAGAGCACGTGACATCCCACGCAATCATGACGTAGTTCGTCTCGGAACAAGCAAAGCTGCGGCGAGGCCGACGTCGACAGGATGTCGTAGTCGTTCCAGCCACGGAAGCGGCTGCTTTGTACGAATTTCGAGTGACAGGTTATTCTTCTATAATCATGTAGAGGGGCAATGGCAACTTCTGGGACACACAAAGAGATTCTCGGGGAGAGGGGAGTTCCTCCTTCCCCTCTGCTCTCATGGTGGCCGGAGGCGAGACAGTTAACGTCACTAGCTGTCAAGGTTCCTAGACAGGCATTACAAACGAGGCGTTAGCGAAATCCACCAGGTGCTCTTTGCTAACCGTTTTAAAATTCCTTTTCGTGTCTTTTTCATTAAGAGATTTGTGTGTTCGATGCGATACTGGTCCTTTGAACGCATATAGACCAAAAAATAAGCGCCGAAATTTTGTTCCAGTATCTTTTTAATTTATACGTTTCGTGAACATATTGTAGAAATTGGATTTATTCTGTTACAGTAAACTTTCGTTAACTTGACCTCGACGGGACCTTGAAATCTGGTCGAATTATCCGAATGATCGAATTAAAAAAAGGACAGAAAACGGTTAAAATTAAACATCCTTTTATTGTCGAAAGCAGGGATGCCTCGAACTTTTTTCAAACCGAAGTTTCGATGATCGAATCAAGCGGTTCGAAAGGTTCGAAAGATTTCGAATTTTCGAACTTTCTATATCGTAAAATTCGACAGAAGTCGAATTTTCGAACTTGTTAAACTAAGAAGTTCGACGCTTTTCGAACCGTCGAACTTATTACGCTAGAAAATTCGATCCTTTTCGAACTTTCGAACTTATTACGCTGCAAAATTCGATGCTTGTCGAACTTTCGAACTTGATAGACCAAAAAATCGATGATTTTCGAACTTTCGAATTTCTTGTACTAAAAAGTTCGAAGCTTTTCGAACTTTCGAACTTCCTACGCCAAGGAATTCGATAATTTTCGAACTTTCGAACTTATCTATCAAGAGAATTCGAAAAGTTTCGAACTATCGAATCCTGAAAAATCAAAAGTTCGACGAACTTCGAACTTTTAGGGTAAAAGTTCGACGTTCGTCGAACTTCGAAAGACCGGCGGACGGTTTCATTTGAATTCAAGTAGTGAGGTACATTCGTAATTTTTTTTCTCGAATTTTTACATGCGGTGCTGCGTTCCTTACGAAAGACAGTGCCGTTTATTACAATGTTCTGGCACGCTCAGTTTTAAAGAAATAAATTCCCGAAGGGGCGAGGAAGGACGACGGGTTTTTGACGATTGTCGTTTGTGCCATATTTGAAGCGCGCTAAAGCCGAAGCTATTTACGCTAGAGATGTTAAACTTTTTAAGAATGATCTATGTATAGCTTAGGTAAGTGTCGTCTTAAGATGTGATTATTGTTATTCAAGATGAGTTGCGAAGAAATGTCCAAACATGTATCTACGAGCAATTATGCCCTAAACTTGTTTTTTTTTCGTCTAAGTTGTTTGAGGTTTCGCATTTAAATTAACACCACAGACAGAACATATAATTGCCATCTGCAGAATACAAAATAATGTATTTATTGTTTTTTCACGTTGAGGAATAAATTAACTCATGGGGAAGATTTCTAATATTGGTCAAGTTCAACAACAAAAACACTTCCTGGGAAGTGTTTTTATTTTTTTTAGCCTGTACACATTTTGGTAGGAGAAACTTGTGTCAAAGTTCTGAGCTTCTGAATATGCAAGAATGCAACACTTCCGGTGGGATCTTTATAGTTTTTTTTTTCTCCAGCTTTTTATCCCCGCATTTATTGTTATGTTTATTTTTCTTTTACTAATGGCACAGTTATTTAGGTCGAAAAGACATAGCGTTGAACTTCCGAACCTCTAAGCATGTGACAAGTAGCGCCTTCTGACAACGAGTTTCCGACAATGACCATTTACGGATTCTACGCGATCTTTTATGCAGTGAAGAGCGACAGTAGCTATACATATACATATATAATTTCAGATTAAAATAAGCTCGACCACGCCCTCTTTCCCCGTATTGTTTTCTTTAACAGTCCGAAATATCTGGAAGGGGGAAGGGGGCTTGATCACCCCCCCCTCCCCCCGTTTTTCCTCTTCCGACGCCACTGGTATGGTAGAACGCTCCTCGACCTCGAGTTGTGTCGGCTTCTGTGCTTTTTGCGGGGCGTTTCCTCCGTCCCGGAAAATAAACCTCGAGGACAATTACAAACTTAAATTACTATATGCCAGCGTCACTCGGGCGGCGTTCGATCGGATTACTACCAGCGTGCAAAGAATGGGGAGGTAGTTTGCCAGGTCGCTTCAAGGTTTTTCTGAGCCTCAACCTCCTGCCCGCCCCTGGCCGTTTCGAACTGGTTGAGTATCGTTAAACAGTGCGTTCGTGTGATCACTACTGCGCTATGCACGTTAAAGACCCCCCCCCCCAGGGCTGGCGGTCAAAATTACTGATCTATGGTCACACGTCACTCTGCACTGGCAAATATTCCAGCACATCCGGGACACTAGTCGTCTCATTTAATTGACTGACCAACTTCGCGGAGTCTAAATATCACACCCTAACTTTTCTAAACCTGATTTCGTAAAAACCAGTGAGTCGTGAAAAAGTTATTTCAAACTGAAACTGTGGAGGAACATAAAAAAAGGACTTCGAACGTTGAAAACTTGGACTTAAAAAAAATTCAAAATCTTGGAAGTTTTTTTTTTTTTAATTAGCTTTAAAAGAGAATCGAAACCTTCGAACTTTTCGAACTTTATGTAGAAAGAAATTCGAAATCTTCGAATTTTTCGAACTTCATGTCTATAAAATTTCGAAGCGTTCGAATTTTCCGAATTTTATATCCAAAGAATTTCGAAATCTTCGAATTTTTCGAACTTCAGATTCCAAGAAATTCAAATTTTTCGAATATCTCGAATTTTTAATTTATGAAAGTTCGAAATTTTCGAATTTATCGAACTTCAAGTAAAAAAATAATCGAAATATTCGAACCCGAAATTTTAGAAACCGTGAAAGCTTCGAACTTTTCGAATTCGAAACTCCACTTTGATCGAAAGTTGCGAATTTTTCGAATTCGAACCTCGGTCGGTACGAAAATATCGAAATTTTTCGAATGCGAACCTCAGTTCGCTTTGAAAATATCGAAACCTTTCGAAATCGAACCTAGGGTGGTTCGCGACATCCCTAGTCTAAAGTACTCACGAATGGTCTGCTGCAGTCTGCGCTTAAAACGCATGTCCAAAAGCGTGGCTTCGTAGAGCAGCGTAACTAAACGTCACGTCCCCAAAAAATAGCGCACAACAAAAAAAAATAAGAAAAAAAAGTAAGTTTTACGAGTTGACTTTGGCGCCAAGCCACAAAAAAATAGCACAAAAAAAAGAAGAGAATTTACGCTTTTTGGTGGGCAAGATGGAGCGCACACGATGCACAGAAAAACGCTTTGAGGGCGCGCATGGCTCATGCACACAGTGCCTCATGCACGCCCGACCACGTGCTATGTTCTCCGCGCTACTCACGCCAGATTGGTTGTCGCTGGCTCATGTCATTCGCTACGGTCCATCTCAACATCTCAACGGCGTAGAGGAGCAGGCGCATATTTGCGCACGTTCGGCTTTGCAGCAAAGGGCCCGTGCTTCGCCGTACGTTGGTGGTTTTTCTGCCGTGGTGCCGTGCAATGTGAGGCCGCGCGCATTCGCTCGGGACGAATAATCCGATGCGGAGTCTTTCCGAGTTCGAACTATTGAACTTTTCCTCCCATAGAAATGTATGGGCGCTCGCCCGGACTTTTGAACACGATCAAATTAAACGAAAAGTCGAATTAACCGACGTCGGACAAATGACAGTTTACTGTATTTTTGTGCTGGGAATAATGTTAAAGCAATCAATCATCTAAATACCCACAAATCCATTAAAAGACCCGCAGTTCATTATTTCATATGAGAAATATGTGAGGGAGAAAAGGCAGCGATAACGCACAAATATCAGCACTGATTTTTCAACAAATACAATGTTCCATGCTACCTCTAAAGTGTATGGAAGACCCAGTCTTTAAAGGGACACTTAAATCTCCAAAATATTTTGAAGTGCCTGGATCGAACATGTATGTCACAAAATAAAGTTTTCCGCAAACTTCTTCAACTAAATAATTACAATGTGAGACATCTTGAGTTATGAAAGAATCTGAAATTAAGACCGATACCAAGAAATTAAGTCCAAAATAGAGGCTAGTTTCCGTTTCACTCCAGAATTAAAACGTGCCTTTTGGCATAAATATTACACTAAACCCCATTTTGTTTCCAAGATAAGCAAGTGACCTACGCTCATAACACCCTAGCTTCCCCGTATTACCAGAAGTAATTTGTGTCGCTCTGTGAAGCCAGCACACTTGACAGGCTCAGCAGCAGCATGCATCTTTGACCCTCACTATATCCGCCATTTTGGAAAACGAGTGGTGCCACCTATAGTGAATTGGAGTCGCGAATATGTAAAGAGGCGGAAACATTTGAACTTGCGATTCTAATATGTAAGGAGCTTCGTGATGCCCTTCCCAAAGAAACGACAGACATAGCAAATGCCCCGAGTTTCGCTGGAGAAGATGAAAGTGTGGATTACAGTAAAGTAGAAGCAACAAATAGGAGGTAAGAGAGCTGGTGAAAATTATCTGGAGAAAACTGAACAAAGAATAACTAAGTGGCACAGCTGGAGAACAGAAGGAAAATTGGGACTTCCTCTCTCGTGTCTCTGGTGCAAGGTCTCAACCCTGTGCCCCAGTGGGTCTGGTGTTGGGGCGACGCCAACAGAAAATTGGCAACGCCCTCGACGGGGAATAAAAAAAAGTGGGGAAGTGTTTTTTCTTTTTTTATTTTGCCCGATTCTTTAAAGAGCCCCTGAAAAGAAAAAAAAAAACAAGTTTTTTTAAACAGCCTAATTGGGTCATTGTCAAATATCAATTTTAAGAGAAAAAAATTTTAGAGCAATATTGATGGCGAGAGATTTATTTGAAATTTTGCTCGCAAATTCCAGGTCATTCAGCTCGGCTTCTCATTGGTAACGATGGTCATTCAAATCAGCTTCTCATTGGACAATAGAATGAGTGACAGCTTAGATGTTGGTTATAAAAACCGTGATTTCTTGAAATCGCCTTTTGAATTACATTTTTTTAGGTTTAAGAAACAATCCATCGAATGAGCGTCGTAATTGTTTACAAACGTTTTACAAAATCGTAACTGCCGTTCAGATAAAACAAACAAAAACCTCACCTTTTTTCTTTTGTCATGGTTGTTGGTTTGCAACGCGTCTCGCGTCCTTGGGTGGTTTTATAGTTTTATCGCGTTTATATGTGAAGACCTCCTGAAGAGGGCTTGTTGCTTGTGTTAGTAATAGCGAGTTCGTTTCACGGCACTCGTGTCCACGCGTGCCCACTCGCGGCGTAAAGCGAGTTCGTTTCGGCAGGCACTCCACGAGTGGTTGCACTCTCCGGGTTCGTTTCAGCGGCGGCACCCCACGCGTGCATGCACTCGCTGCACCGAGAAAATCGGGCGTGCGCCAAAATGCAATCCCGTCATGCCTCGCTCCGGCGAGGCCGGCGAGGAGCGGGAGCAGACGACGAGGGTTCGTCTGCTACGATGTGTCGCGGAACCGAAAGGGAAAAAAAGTAGATTTTCTGATAGAAATCGCGTCCCGCGGGCAACGGAATCAAACGCGAGCTTGAATTGTGAGCGTCTGCTATTTCATGAAGGAAGCAATTGACATCCCGTGCTTTATTTGCAGGTTTTAAGTCGCTCTGTTGCCGTACAGACGCTGAAATATACCAGTGTGTCAAGAAATGCTCAGAACAAACGCATCAGCGGCTTCCGAGATGTTTATCACCATCCGTGTGCGGGTGAAAAATTGAACATTTGTCGACAAAACTCCCCCAGCAGAAACCTCTGACTGCCCAATAAGCATCAGAGAAAGCTAAACATAGTGACTCTACCCGAGGCTTGGGCAACATCATCATGTTTAACATTTACCTACGTCAGCCAACTTGCCCCGTCGTATTTTGTTCGAGAAAGCTCTCGTTCTCGACGTCCTCACCAAGGCTAATATCAGATCCACCTCTAATGACGATCGAAATCGAAAGTCCCACGAAAAGGTTTGCTGGATATTCCAACAGACTAGTTTTAAGCCGTACCCTTTCAGTGGTTCACGCATAATACCATGCTCAAACGGATCAAGCTTCTGCTCGGACAGCTTCATCAGTTTTCTTCAGTGTAAACGGTTATAAGAATTGAAAGATCGCAACCAGCTGCTTTGTAGACAGCTGGGTGCGGAAATTTACGCCGTCTGTAACTATCTCTACGGCAGCCGAGTTGCTTGAAGTCATCGCAACTATAAACTACAGGTTGCAGCGTTCAACGTTTGTAGATAAACGTTGGTAGTGACTGCACTCTCGCATCCCCACCCATCACTCCGAACAGAAAGGCGCTAGTTTCGGTTTGAGGTCGGTACCTTTTCTACAACATAGATGGCGGCAGCATCAGTCTTCTGCACTCGGTGCATTTGGCGAGTTCGTTTGAGTCCAGTTCTCCGTGCAACACTCTGCGAGTGCGATGCATTCTGGGAGAGAACTCGAACGGTGCCAGTGCGTGTGAAACGAACTCGCTATTAGTCATGGCCGATTCACACGACGGACTGATCCACGGACGGATTGATCACGTGACGACATGTCCACGGTTCGTCTGTCTCCCAAGCACATCCACATGAGGGAGACGACGAGCAGACGCCAGCGAGGACGGACCGAACCTGGTCGCCACCCCACAGTACCGCGAAACTCCAACATCGCACCGTGGCACCGTTGTCCAATAGAGAAATCGACAATCGCTACCCGCGATAATGAATCGTACGCCGCTGTTACGTATTGATCCAGACAAAACACCGTGACAGGCTTCGCGCGAAGCGCCACTAAGCTCTACTAACCCAAAGTATGAGAGTGACACAGGCATGGTCCTGCTCGAGAAGGGTTCCGCGTAGAAGCGACGAAGTTCTGGGCTCGCGAAGGGGCATTTGGAGATGCCTTCACGCACTCCGCGCTCGTGCACAACACTCAGTACACCACAGTGACAAGAGAGGTCTTGCTCGGTGAAATCCTGATTGGACGTGCAAGAATTATTGCGGCGTGCTAGACGAGTTTTGACGGAAGCTTCTTGGCGCGGACCCGGAAGAGCACCGGAACCTGCGTCGCGTCAGCCCGACAAAGTTTCTGCGGTTCCTTTCACACGTGGAACGAAGAAACGCCCGACAAAATGAACCAGCGAACGCACAAACACAACGATGCACCACTTTTGTTTTCATCGCCCAGAAACAAAAACGCAAACAAAGAAAACAATGTACCGTTGCCAGACTAAACGCTTTTCACAGTCAATCTCCCGCCAAAAATCCACGAGTGAAAAAGGCGCTTGACTTTATCAGTCCGCGCGTCCGCGGACGAGGCGCAGATCGCAGGAATTGGTGACGTGCTGGTCACTTGGTACACGGTCTGCGGACGAAAATCGCGAATCGGTCCGTCGTGTACGACGCGGTACGACGTGCGACCGGCAGACACAGGAAGTAGCAATGGCTCTCGTATGGGGCGCAGCCAAGCAAGCCAAGCAGCCAAGCTGATCCACTCCGTACCTCTCCACCAATGAGGTAGAGGGGCTTAGAGCGATAAACCGGGGTTCCGGGTCTGCACTCGAAAGTGACCCCCACAAGGCGGCTGCCATTGTACGCAAAT